>JAMWET010005186.1:0-41421 GCA_024036415.1 Prochilodus magdalenae | reverse complement strand
GGAATGAGGCAAACACCAACATACTCTGGCCGGGACCGTTGCCACGGCACCCTCCTCTCATGTCACCGCGGCTACAGTCTACAGTTTCGGGGACCGACAATGTGCTGTTGTGTGGGTGTGAATACAAACCTTGAAGAGTAAACCTGAAACTGAGCTGAGCTATCTAGTACCAACGATATTATTAGAAACAGAATAAAACCCAATACCACACACACACACACACACACACACACACCACACATACATACATACACACACATACACACAGACACAAACACACACACACACACACACACAACAACACACACACAATACATACACAACACCACAGACACAAAATGACACAAACAACCACACACACCCACACCCACCCCCCAACATACACACACACACACAATATATAAACATACACACACAAACATACACACAAAGACACAAACAACGCATACACACGCATTAACACGCATACACACGCATACACACACACACATACACAATTACACACACCACACACATTCACAACCACACACACACTCTCATACATACACACACACACACCACACCACACACCACACACTCATACATACACACACATACATACACACACACACAGACACACACATACACACATACACACACACACACGCGCATACATGCACGCATACACACACACACACATACACACACACACCACTCATACATCCCACACACATACATACACACACACACAGACACACACATATACATACACACAGCACACACGCGCATACATGCACGCATACACACACACACATTACACACACATACACGTACACACATACACACCACATATACACACACACACACACCATGCATACATACCCACACACTCAGACACACACACATACATATACCCATACACACACAAACACACACCAAACACACACACACACACATACACATTGAAACATGGGGGAATTTAAAACATGGGGTGGGAGATTTTGTGAACACAGTTTTGAACAAAGGAGAGGATTTGAACATGAGGGAGATTTTGAACATGGGGAGATTTGAACATGGGCGGAGGTTAAAACATGGGGGATTATACATGTGAGATTTGAACATAGGGGGAGATTTAAACATGGGGAGGATTTGAAACATGGGGGAGATTAAAATGGGAAAAAAACATGGGGAAATTTGGGAAAAAAAAACAAAATTTAACACTGGGGAAACAGTTGGGGGGAGATTTGAACATGGGGAAGATTTGAACTTGGGGGAGATTTGAACATGGGGAAGATTTGAACATGGGGGGTTTAAACATGGGGGATTTATACATGTGAGATTTGAACATAGGTGGAGATTTTGAACACAGGGGGAACTTAAACATGGGGAGATTTGAACATGGGAGATTTTGAACAATGGGGACGATTTGAACACAGGGGAGATATAACATGTGGAGATATTGACCACGGGGGAGATTTAAAAACATGAAGGAGATTTGAACACAGTTTTTTGAACACAGGCGAGATTTGAAAATGGGGAGATTTTGACCATGGGGAATTTGGAACATGGGAGATTTTAAATTATAGGGGGAAATTGGAACATGGGGAAGATTGGAACATGGGGGATATTTGTTTTTAACACACGGGGAGATTTGAACACAGGGGAAGATTTGAAACACGGTTGAGATTTTGAACACGGGTGAGATTTGAAAAATGGGAAGGATTTGATTTTTGAAACAATGGGGAGATTTGAACAAATGGGTAGATTTGAACACGGGTGAGATTTGAAAATGGGATCATTTGACCTTGGGGGAGATTTGAACATGGGGCATTTGAACATGGGGGAGATTTGAACATGGGGGACGATTTGAACATGGGGGAGATTTGAACATGGGCGATTTGAACAAAGGGGGAGATTTGAACAATGGGGAGATTTGACATAGGGGGAGATTTGAACACATGGGGCAATTGGAACATGGGGGAGATTTAAACATACGGGGAGATTTAAACAAGGGGATTTGAACATGGGGGAATTTGAACCATGGGGGAGATTTAAACATACGGGGGAAAGATTTAAACCAAGGGGGATTTTGAACACTGGGAGATTTGAACATGGGGGAGATTTGAAAATGGGGAAGATTTGAACATGGGAGATTTAAAAACACATAGGGGAAGATTTGAACATGGGGGATTTGAACATGGGAGATTTGAACATGGGGGAGATTTGAAAATGGGGAAGATTTGAACATGGGAGATTTTGAACATGGGGGAGATTTGAACATAGGGGGAGATTGAAAAACATGGGGGAATTTGAACATGGGGGAGATTTTGAACAGGGGGGAGGATTTGAACATGGGGACAATTTAAACATGGGGGAGATTTGAACATGGGAAGATTTAAACATGGGGGGGTTTAAAACATGGGGGATTTATACATTGTGAGATTTGAACATAGGTGGAGATTTGAACACAGGGGGAAAACTTAAACAATGGGGAGATTTGAACAATGGGGGAGATTTGAACAGGGGGGAGATTTGGAACATGGGGAAGATTTGAACCACAGGGGAGATATAAACATGTGGAGATATGAAACACGGGGAGATTTAAACATGAAGGAGATTTGAACACAGTTTTGAAACATGGGGGAAGATTTGAACAAAAGGGACGCAAGATTTGAACAACAGGGCGAGATTTGAAAATGGGGAGATTTTGACCAGGGGTTAATTGAAACATGGGAGATTTAAATTATAGGGGGAAATTTGGACCATGGGGAACTGATTTGGAACAATGGGGGTTATTTGAAACACCGGGGAGGATTTGAACACAGGGGGAGCTTTGAACATGGGGGAGATTTGAAAATGGTGAGATATGACCAATGGGGGAGATTTGAACAAAAGGGAAGATTTGAACACGGGTGAGATTTGAAAATGGAAGATTTGGAAACATGGGGGAGATTTGAACATTGGGGAAAAAAAAAAAAAATTTTGAACATGGGAGATTTAAATAAAGAGGGAGATTTGAACATGGGGGAGATTTGAACATGGGAGATTTGAACATAGGGGGAGAATTTGAACCATGGGGGGAGATTTGAAACATAGGGGGAGATTTGGGAACTGGGGGAATTTTGAACATGGGGGAGATTTAAACATACGGGGAGATTTAAACAAGGGGGATTTGAACATGGGGGAATTTGAACATGGGGGAGATTTAAACATACGCGAGATTTAAACAAGGGGATTTGAACATGGGAGATTTGAACATGGGGAGATTTGAAAATGGGGAAGATTTGAACCTGGGAGGATTTAAACATAGGGGGAGATTTGAACATGGGGGATTTGAAACATTGGGGGAGATTTGAACATGGGGACGAGATTTGAAAAATGGGGAAGATTTTGAACATGGGTAGATTTGAACATGGGGGAGATTTGAAACATAGGGGTAGATTTTCTTTGAACATGGGGGAATTTAGGAACATGGGGGAGATTTGAACATGGGGGAGATTGAACCACCGGGGGGAATTGAACATGGGGAGATTTAAAACATACGGGGAGATTTAAAAACAAGGGGGATTTGAACATGGGGGAATTTGAACATGGGGAGATTTAAAACATACGGGGAGATTTAAACAAGGGGGATTTGAACATGGGAGATTTGAACATGGGGGAGATTTTAAAATGGGGAAGATTTGAACATGGGAGATTTCAACCGAGGGGGAGAGGTGAACCGGGGGGAGATTTGAACGCGGGGGCTGATTTGAACATGGGGAAATTTAAACATGGGGGAGATTTGAACACGGGGGAGATTTGAACATGGGGAGAATTGTGAACACAGTGGGGGGGCGTATTTGCACCTGGGGGAGATTTGAAAATGGGGAGATTTGAACATGGGGGAGATTTGAACACGGGGGGCCCCCCGGATTTGAACATGGGGAAATTTAAAACATGGGGGAGATTTGGACACACAGCGGCTGAAAAAACTATAAATACAAAAAAAAAAACTATTGCATATATACATGTTATACATGAATGTGAGGGAAAGAGAGAGAGAGAGAGGGAGAGAGAGAGTAGAGAGAGAGAGAGAGAGAGAGAGGGGGTAAAGGGGGACCCCCCATAAAACAGGAGGACAAATAGTTCTCATTGTTTTTTTTCAGACATTACTGCTCCCCCACTCACAATATCATACATACTGACCCCCCACAGTACAGTACAGTCTCTCGTCTCTCTCCCTCCCTCACTTTCCCTTCATCTCTCTCTCTCTCTCCCTCTCTTCTCCCTCCTCTCTCCCTCTCCCTCTCTTTTTCTCTTCTCTCCCTGTTATCCCCCCTCTCTCTGTATTTTCTCTTCTCTCGCCTGTAAAGAGAGAAATAAAGGTAAAGAAGTTTGGTACTCACTGCCATCACCATCTCGAAGGGGTGTTTGTAGACCCTTCACCGGGGAGCAGTAACTTCTGCACCATCCTAAACTAAACACAACACCACACAACAATGTAAAACAACAACAAACAACATTATAAACAAACCACACAACACTGTAAACAACAAAGAACAACAAACAACAACAACAACAACAACAACAACAACATCAACATCATAAACAACCACCACAAAACACTGTAAACAAACAACATAATTAAACATTATAAACAACCACACAACACTGTAAACAACAACAACAACACAATCAACATTATAAACAACCATCACAACACTGGGTTAAAAAAACAAACATAATTCAACATTATAAAACAAACACACACAACCACTGAAAAACAAAAACAACAACACACACATCACACAAATCAACCTTAATAACAACCACACAACACTGTAAACAACAACATAATCAAACATTATAAACAACCACACAAAAAACCACTGTTAAACAAACAACAAACACAATCAACATTATAAAACAACCACAACAACACTGTAAACAACAACCAACAACACAATCAACATTATAAACAACCACACAACCACTGTAAAACAACAACAAACAACATAATCAATCATTACTAAAACAAACCACACAACACTGTAAACAACAAACAACACAATCAACATTATAAACAAAAACAACCACACAACACTGTAAACAAACAACAAAACAACATAATCAACAGTATAAAACAAAACCACACAACACTGTAAACAACAACAAACAACCTAATCAAACATTATTAAACTACCACACAAACACTGTAAACAACAAACAACAACAACACAATCAACATTATAAACAACCACACAACACTGTAAACAACAACAACATAATCAACATTATAAACAACCACACAACACTGTAAACAACAACAACAACAACAACATAATCAACATTATAAAAAACAACATAATGCTGTAAACAACAACATCTTTACCACTGCAAACAACACCATAGTGAACACTGCTAACAACAATAACAACAGCCTTTATCAACATAACTAACATTTTACAAACAACCAGGAAAACTGTAGATTAACTTCTTCATAGCATTTCCCAGTGTTTCCCAGTTCCAGTGCTCCTAGTGTTCCCCAGTCGTTCCTACTCTTTCCAGTGCGGTTTCTAGCCTGGTTCCATGTCGTATGTTTGTGATTAGCTCATTACCTGATGCTAACCGGGGCTGATTCATTAATGAAGTTGAGCGTCAGCTTGGTGTTTAGTGGCGCTCTAAGTAGCTCAGCTGTGCTCTGTACTGTATCTGTGCGGCGGTGTGTGGCAGAGTGAGACGGGGCGGCGGCGTGCGGTGACCTTTAACACCTCCCCCCCTTAGAGTAAAGTTACACTCTTTACATTAGGCACACATACGGGCGGAGTGCGCTGCTGCACTAGCATCGGTACTGCGCTAGCGCTCATTAGCAGAGCTCATTAACCTGATCTGGTCTTACCGTACCTGTGATCCCTCACATCCTCCGGCGCTGCCTCTCAACACTGCTGGGGCCTTGAGTCCCCGCACCCCACACAGAGACACACATCACACACAACACACACACACACACATTAATATACTATATATATATATATATATACTAGTATATTAATGTGTGTGTGTGTTATATATATATATATATATAGTATATTAATGTGTGTGTGTGTGTGTGTGTGTATATGTGTGTGTGCGGGGACTCAGCCCCAGCAGTGTAGAGGCAGCGCCGGAGGATGTGAGGATCACAGGTACGGTAAGACCAGATCAGGTTAATGAGCTCTGCTAATGAGCGCTAGCGCAGTACCGATGCTAGTGCAGCAGCGCACTCCGCCCGTATGTGTGCCTAATGTAAAGAGTGTAACTTTACTCTAAGGGGGGGAGGTGTTAAAGGTCACCGCACGCCGCCGCCCCGTCTCACTCTGCCACACACCGCCGCACAGATACAGTACAGAGCACAGCTGAGCTACTTAGAGCGCCACTAAACACCAAGCTGACGCTCAACTTCATTAATGAATCAGCCCCGGTTAGCATCAGGTAATGAGCTAATCACAAACATACGACATGGAACCAGGCTAGAACCGCACTGGAAAGAGTAGGAACACTGGGAACACTAGGAGCACTGGAACTGGGAACACTGGGAATGCTAGGAAGAAGTTAATCTACAGTTTTCCTGGTGTTGTAAAATGTTAGTTATGTTGATAAAGGCTGTTGTTATTGTTGTTAGCAGTGTTCACTATGGTGTTGTTTGCAGTGGTAAAGATGTTGTTGTTTACAGCATTATGTTGTTTTTTATAATGTTGTTGTTGTTGTTGTTTACAGTGTTGTGTGGTAGTTTATAATGTTGATTAGGTTGTTGTTGTTGTTTACAGTGTTGTGTGGTTGTTTATAATGTTGATTGTGTTGTTGTTGTTGTTGTTTACAGTGTTGTGTGGTAGTTTATAATGTTGATTAGGTTGTTGTTGTTGTTTACAGTGTTGTGTGGTTGTTTATAATGTTGATTATGTTGTTGTTGTTGTTTACAGTGTTGTGTGGTTGTTTATAATGTTGATTGTGTTGTTGTTGTTTACAGTGTTGTGTGGTTGTTTATAATGTTGATTATGTTGTTGTTGTTGTTTACAGTGTTGTGTGGTTGTTTATAATGTTGATTGTGTTGTTGTTGTTTACAGTGTTGTGTGGTTGTTTATAATGTTGATTGTGTTGTTGTTTACAGTGTTGTGTGGTTGTTTATAATGTTGATTATGTTGTTGTTTACAGTGTTGTGTGGTTGTTTATAATGTTGATTGTGTTGTTGTTGTTGTTGTTGTTTACAGTGTTGTGTGGTTGTTTATAATGTTGATTATGTTGTTGTTTACAGTGTTGTGTGGTTGTTTATAATGTTGATTGTGTTGTTGTTGTTGTTTACAGTGTTGTGTGGTTGTTTATAATGTTAATTATGTTGTTGTTTACAGTGTTGTGTGGTTGTTTATAATGTTGATGTTGTTGTTGTTGTTGTTGTTGTTGTTGTTGTTGTTGTTTACAGTGTTGTGTGGTTGTTTATAATGTTGTTGTTGTTGTTTACGTTGTTGTGTGGTTGTGTTTAGTTTAGGATGGTGCAGAAGTACTGCTCCCCGGTGAGGGTCTACAAACACCCCTTCGAGATGGTGATGGCAGTGAGTACCAACTTCTTTACCTTTATTCTCTCTTTACAGCGAGAGAGAGATACAGAGAGAGGGGGGAGAGGGAGAGAAGGAGGGAGAGGGAGAGGAAGAGAGAGAGAGAGATGAAGGGAAAGTGAGGGAGGGAGAGAGAGAGAGACTGTACTGTACTGTGGGGGTCAGTATGTATGATATGTGAGTGGGGGGAGCAGTAATGTCTGAAATGAGAACTATTTGTCCTCCTCCTTTACCCCCACCCCTCTCTCTCTCTCTCTCTCTCTCTCTCTCTCTCTCTCTCTCTCTCTCTCTTTCCCTCACATTCATACACATGTATATATGCAATATGTATTTATAGTTCAGCTGTGTGTCCAAATCTCCCCCATGTTTAAATTTCCCCATGTTCAAATCCGCCCCCCGTGTTCAAATCTCCCCCATGTTCAAATCTCCCCATTTTCAAATCTCCCCCATGTTCAAATCTGCCCCCACTGTGTTCAAATCTCCCCATGTTCAAATCTCCCCCGTGTTCAAATCTCCCCCATGTTTAAATTTCCCCATGTTCAAATCCGCCCCCGTGTTCAAATCTCCCCCATGTTCAAATCTCCCCCTATGTTTAAATCTCCCATGTTCAAATCTTCCCCATTTTCAAATCTCCCCCATGTTCAAATCTCCCATGTTCAAATCCCCCTTGTTTAAATCTCCCCGTATGTTTAAATCTCCCATGTTCAAATTCCCCCATGTTCAAATCCCCCTTGTTTAAATCTCCCCGTATGTTTAAATCTCCCCCATGTTCAAATTCCGCCCCGGTGTTCAAATCTCCCCCATGTTCAAATCTCCCCCATGTTCAAATTCCCCCATGTTCAAATCTACCCCTATGTTCAAATCTCCCCCATGTTCAAATCTCCCATGTTCAAATCTTCCCCATGTTCAAATCTCCCCCATGTTCAAATCTCCCCATGTTCAAATCCCCCATGTTCAAATCTCCCCCTATGTTTAAATCTCCCATGTTCAAATCTTCCCCATTTTCAAATCTCCCCCATGTTCAAATCTCCCATGTTCAAATCCCCCTTGTTTAAATCTCCCCGTATGTTTAAATCTCCCCCATGTTCAAATTCCCCCATGTTCAAATCCCCCTTGTTTAAATCTCCCCGTATGTTTAAATCTCCCCCATGTTCAAATTCCCCCATGTTCAAATCTCCCCCTATGTTCAAATCTCCCCCATGTTCAAATCTCCCCCTATGTTCAAATCTCCCATGTTCAAATCTCCCCCATGTTCAAATCTCCCTCTTTATTTAAATCTCCCATGTTCAAATTCCCCATGTTCAAATCTCCCCCATGTTCAAATCTTCCAATTTTCAAATCTCACCCGTGTTCAAATCTTCCCTTTTGTTCAAATCTCCCCCATTGGTCAAATCTCCCCATTTTCAAATCTCCCCCATGTTCAAAGCTCCCCCTGTGTTCAAATCTCCCCGTGTTCAAATATCCCCCATGTTCAAATCTTCCCCATGTTCAAATTTCCCCCTATATTTAAATCTCCCATGTTCAAATTCCCCATGGTCAAATCTCCCCATTTTCAAATCTCGCCTGTGTTCAAATCTTCCCTTTTGTTCAAATCTCCCCCATGTTCAAAACTGTGTTCAAATCTCCTTCATGTTTAAATCTCCCCGTGTTCATATCTCCACATGTTTATATCTCCCCTGTGTTCAAATCTTCCCCATGTTCAAATCTCCCCATGTTCAAATCTCCCCCATGTTCAAATCTCCCCCATGTTTAAGTTCCCCCTGTGTTCAAATCTCCACCTATGTTCAAATCTCACATGTATAAATCCCCCATGTTTAAACCCCCCCATGTTTAAATCTTCCCCATGTTCAAATCTCCCCCATGTTCAAATCTTCCCCATGTTCAAATCTCCCCCATGTTCAAATCTCCCCCATGTTCAAATTCCCCCATGTTCAAATCTCCCCCTATGTTCAAATCTCCCCCATGTTCAAATCTCCCATGTTCAAATCTTCCCCATTTTCAAATCTCCCCCATGTTCAAATCTCCCATGTTCAAATCCCCCATGTTCAAATCTCCCCCTATGTTTAAATCTCCCATGTTCAAATCTTCCCCATTTTCAAATCTCCCCCATGTTCAAATCTCCCATGTTCAAATCCCCCTTGTTTAAATCTCCCCGTATGTTTAAATCTCCCATGTTCAAATTCCCCCATGTTCAAATCCCCCTTGTTTAAATCTCCCCGTATGTTTAAATCTCCCCCATGTTCAAATTCCCCCATGTTCAAATCTCCCCCTATGTTCAAATCTCCCCCATGTTCAAATCTCCCCCTATGTTCAAATCTCCCATGTTCAAATCTCCCCCATGTTCAAATCTCCCCCATGTTCAAATCTCCCATGTTCAAATTCCCCATGTTCAAATCTCCCCCATGTTCAAATCTTCCCATTTTCAAATCTCACCCGTGTTCAAATCTTCCCTTTTGTTCAAATCTCCCCCATGTTCAAATCTTCCCATTTTCAAATCTCACCCGTGTTCAAATCTCACCCGTGTTCAAATCTTCCCCTGTGTTCAAATCTCCCCGTGTTCAAATATCCCCCATGTTCAAATCTTCCCCATGTTCAAATTTCCCCCTATATTTAAATCTCCCATGTTCAAATTCCCCATGGTCAAATCTCCCCATTTTCAAATCTCGCCTGTGTTCAAAAACTGTGTTCAAATCTCCTTCATGTTTAAATCTCCCCCGTGTTCATATCTCCACATGTTTATATCTCCCCTGTGTTCAAATCGTCCCCATGTTCAAATCTCCCCATGTTCAAATCTCCCCCATGTTTAAGTTCCCCCTGTGTTCAAATCTCCACCTATGTTCAAATCTCACATGTATAAATCCCCCATGTTTAAACCCCCCATGTTCAAATCTTCCCCATGTTCAAATCTCCCCCATGTTCAAATCTTCCCCATGTTCAAATCTCCCCCATGTTCAAATCTTCCCCATGTTCAAATCTCCCCCATGTTCAAATCTCCCCCATGTTTAAATCTCCACCTATGTTCAAATCTCACATGTATAAATCCCCCATGTTTAACCCCGCCCATGTTCAAATCTCCCCATGTTCAAATCTCCCTCATGTTCAAATCCTCTCCTGTGTTCAAAACTGTGTTCAAATCTCCCACCATGTTTAAATCCCCCATGTTCAATGTGTATGTGTGTGTGTGTGTGTGTGTGTGTGTATGTGGTATATGTATGTGTGTGTGTCTGAGTGTGTGTGTATGTATGCATGGTGTGTGTGTGTGTGTATATGTGTGTGTATGTGTGTACGTGTATGTGTGTGTATGTGTGTGTGTGTATGCGTGCATGTATGCGCGTGTGTGTGTGTATGTATATGTGTGTGTCTGTGTGTGTGTGTATGTATGTGTGTGTATGTATGAGTGTGTGTGTGTGTATGTGTGTGTGTGTGTATGCGTGCATGTATGCGCGTGTGTGTGTGTATGTGTGTATGTGTGTGTCTGTGTGTGTGTGTATGTATGTGTGTGTATGTATGAGTGTGTGTGTGTGTGTGTGTGTGTGTGTGTATGTATGAGTGTGTGTGTGTGTATGTATGAGTGTGTGTATGTGTGTGTGTGTGTGTATGCGTGTGTATGCGTGTATGCGTGTGTATGCGTGTTTGTGTCTTTGTGTGTGTTTGTGTGTGTATGTATATATGTGTGTGTGTGTGTATGTATGTGTGTGTGTGTGTGTGTGTGTTTGTGTCTGTGTGTATGTGTGTGTATGTATGTGTGTGTGTGTGTGTGTGTGTGTGTGTGTGTGTTTGTGTCTGTGTGTATGTGTGTGTATGTATGTATGTGTGTGTGTGTGTGTGTGTGTGTGTGTGTGTGTATTGGGTTTCTTCTGTTCTAATAATATCGTTGGTACTAGATAGCTCAGCTCAGTTTCAGGTTACTCTTCAAGGGTTTGTATTCACACCCACAACAGCACATGTCGGTCCCGAAACTGTAGACTGTAGCCGCGGTGACATGAGAGGAGGGTGCCGTGGCAACGGTCTGCCAAGAGGATGTGGATGTTGCCTCATTTCCCAAAACGGCCAATCCCTCCGGACAGGCCGGAGGATTAGAACATCTAATCCTGGTGTCGTATGGATAGTGTAGAGTGAGGCCGGGGGATGGGTTACGCAGCATACTGAACACTCGGGGGCGCCAAAAACTATACTGAGTAGGATATTTACATTCTGTATATTTAACGTATCACTGTTACACAAAGGAAATATTACATACTTTTGATTAACTGTTTATTGGTAAAACAGTATATACGTATTTATATAGATATATTTAATTATATATATTATATATATTTTACTCAAATGCAGGTGTGTGGGGAAGGAGGATAAAGGTGACCAGGATCAATAACTGATGATAAGTTTAGACTGATATGATCAATATTTATTGAGCTACACATACAGAAGTCTGTCTCTCAGTATGGCGTCGGGCCGCCGTGTTTGCTAACCCAACACGCCAGACGTCTCGGTATGGAGCTGTAGAGGTTCCTAATGGAGTCCTGTGATAATCCATCCCATGCAGCTTGAACATCCTCACACAGTTCCTGCAGATGGTGCGGTAGGGGTGGAGGTGGAGGGACACCAGGCCTTCTGGACGTGTGACGACAGACCGTTCATCTTGGTGCTGACCACGGTGCCTCCACACACGGGTTAGTTGGGCGTCTCCACCAAGACTAAAGCAGGACTCGAATCACTCCATGACAGTCTCGCATGACACCTAAGGCTAATTAGCAGGTGCTAGCAGCAGGGCTAAACCGTCACTCCATGACGAGCGATATGTAATGTCGTTTCTGGCTCTAGAAAGCGCAGAGTGACTGAGCCAGGTGGCTGCAAAGAGGTAGCACAGGTAAACTCTGTTACAGGGTATAACAGATATATGCTAACTGTGTACAGGCGTACGAGCGGCGGTTCCCCACCTGCCCCCTCATCCCGGTGTTTCTGGGCAGCGAGGTTCTAAGCGACGTTTGGAGTGAAGATGGAGCGATCCACACGATCCAGCGCAACTGCAAACTCAGCGTGGACGCACCACGCCTCCTCAAAAAGGTCAGAGGTCACACAGTGTCACTGTAATAGTGTAATTAGCATCTGGTTGATTGACTGCAATCAGGGAACGAGGAAAACGTAACCAGCGTCAACCAGCCTAGCAACGCCAACCTTTCCTACTGCTCCATTCTCAGGAGTGACAGTTAAGATTTAGATTTGTTAGTTCATGAAGTGTTAGCATGTTGGAGAGCAGCAGGGGGTTCATCTCCACACCTGAAGCAGGTTTCACCTCTAGCTCTCATATCTGAAAACTTCAGAGTCAGTGGCCAAAAACATTTTTAGTATTTTTTACAAAATTTTACTTTAAAATTCTTCTTCTAAGCTGCTTCGCCCAGCATACTTTGGGCAGGAGGCACTAATACAATAGTGTCATAAGATACGGAAAGATGGAAGTACTGGAAATAAATACTGAAAATACAGGAACTATTTTACATTCTGTAAATTTTGTAAATACTATAAATACTGAAAGTAAAAACTGGGAATACTGAAAATAAATACTGTAAAAGCAGAAATTACTGAAAATACTGGAAATACTGAAAATTCCTGAAATACTGGAAATAAATAATAGAAATACTGAAAACACTGGAAATAAATACTGAAAATTCCTAAAGCCCTGTAAATAAATACTGATAATACTGAAAACAAATACTGGAAATACTGAAAACACTGTAAATAAATACAAATAAATTCTGGAAATACTGGAAAACAAATACTGAAAATTCTGTAAATAAATACTAGAAATACTGAAATTCTTAAAATACTGAAAATACTGGTAAAATGGTGAAAATACTGATAAAATATCAAACAAATACTGTAAATACAGCAGGTACTGGAAATACATACTGTAAATACAGCCGGTAAAGCAGAAAATCACCACCCCATTCCGGGAGTATATGAGACTAAATGGAATTTATTAATTCTACAGTATTTATTTATACCACACTAACACCTGGAGCCTGTGTGTCTGTGTCAGATCGCCGGAGTGGAGGTGGTGTACTTCATCCAGAAGAACACTCTGAACTGGAGAGAGCGCACTCTACTCATCGAAGCTCACAACGAAACCTTCAGTAACAGAGTCACGGTGCTGGAGACCTGCCTCTACAGTGTGAGTCTCAGGGCCACAGATGGAGAGATAGACGTGAGGCAGACTCATTCATACAATAACATAACTACTTCTGACAGACCGTGTGCAAAACGTCAGGCTAGTTACTGAGTTATACAAAATTCATTTCTGAAATAGAAATATGAATTCTCCTTTGTGCTAAAGTTTGTTTAATCACCAGATTATAAGATACACAGATTCATGTTAGCCAGTTTATGATTTTATGAATATCTAATGGAGAAATTCCACCGGAAGGAATTTCCACACTGAAGCACATGGGATCTTTATTACTGGTCCTGTAGTTCTCTTTTAGAGGTATATGTTTCAATTTTATGAAACATTAAAGTATTGTAAAAATACTATAAAATACTATTAAAGCTATGAAATAATAATAACGATAATAATCTCTAGTAATAAAATCTCAATGTGTACTTGTCTTACCATGTCTGGCAAAATGTAGTATTGAATATTTTATATTATTAAAAAAAAAATTCTATAATAGAATGCATAATTTGTTGGGGTTTTTTTTTTCAGATTAATAATTCTATCAAATATGTTGTTGTTAACTGGTTGTTATTTATCTTATTAAATCTCAACTTACATTTATAAAAAGTTACAGACACAAAAAGGTACGTATTTGTCCTCACAGTCTCCTGCTTCATTATTTCTTCATTTCTTAATTATAGAATTTCATGCCACCAGAAACAGTAGTTTAAAAGTTGCAGCTTAATTGTTACCGTTTCCTATGTAGCTCACGTTAGGTTAGAAATGTAGAGAAATGTACACGGTATGGAACATTATTTTCTTTATGCATTAAAATATTTCTGGGATGTGATATCGACTGTAGCAAGTGCCTTTCTTTGTCTGTGCAGGTTCACCCTGAGAACGAGAACTGGACGTGTTTTGAACAATCGGCTTCTTTAGACATCAAATCGTTCTTCGGGTTTGAAAGCACAGTCGAGAAAATTGCCATGAAACAGTACACGGCCAACATCAAGCGGGTAACCCACTGTGCCTCTACTCTGACTCGTCTCAGTCTGATAGTGTTTATACTCTGACTCATCTATGTCTGATAGTGTTTGTACTCTGACTCGTCTCAGTCTGATAGTGTTTGTGCTCTGACTCATCTATGTCTGATAGTGTTTGTACTCTGACTCATCTCGGTCTGATAGTGTTTGTACTCTGACTCGTCTCAGTCTGATAGTGTTTGTACTCTGACTCGTCTCAGTCTGATAGTGTTTGTACTCTGACTCTTCTCAGTCTGATAGTGTTTGTACTCTGACTCATCTCGGTCTGATAGTGTTTGTACTCTGACTCTTCTCAGTCTGATAGTGTTTGTACTCTGACTCGTCTCAGTCTGATAGTGTTTGTACTCTGACTCGTCTCAGTCTGATAGTGTTTGTACTCTGACTCGTCTCAGTCTGATAGTGTTTGTACTCTGACTCATCTCAGTCTGATAGTGTTTGTGCCCTGACTCATCTCAGTCTGATGGTGTTTGTACTCTGACTCGTCTCAGTCTGATAGTGTTTGTTTTCTGACTCGTCTCAGTCTGATGGTGTTTGTACTCTGACTTGTCTATGTCTGACAGTGTTTACTCTGACTCGTCTCGGTCTGATAGTGTTTGTTTTCTGACTCGTCTTGGTCTGATAGTGTTTGTACTCTGTCTCGTCTTGGTCTGATAGTGTTTGTACTCTGACTCGTCATGGTCTGATAGTGTTTGTACTCTGACTCGCCTCGGTCTGATAGTGTTTGTACTCTGACTCGTCTATGTCTGACAGTGTTTGTGCTCTGACTCGTCTCTGTCTGACAGTGTTTGTGTTCAGACTCGAAAGCTTCACTGCCTCAGATCTGATAATATCCACTGTGAGGAGAAAACTCAACACTGCATGACAGTGTTCCTCTCTGTGTGTGTAGGGTAAGGAGATAATAGAGTATTATCTGTCTGAGCTGATCACTGAGGGTGTTACTGAAATCCCCCGCTGGACTCCTCCTCCACAACCTCTGACCTCTGATCCCCGTACCATCACGGCTCTGGCCTCTCCAGAGCTCTGGACAGCCAGCATCAGCGAGAGCAGCCTCGGAGTCAGCAACACTGAACCAGCTGAAGGTAACCAAGAGTCACATATCACTGTATCTGTGTAAGTGTCCCTTAAGGTCGAGAAGAGACTCTAAAGTGCAAGTCTTAGTTGAGTCTTTGAGGTTTGAGTCTGAGTAGCTGATGTGTGAGTCTCTGAGGTCAAAGGTTTTGACGTGTGAGTATAAGTCAAGTCTCTGAGGTGTGAGGTGAGAGCCTGAGTGGAGTCTCTGAGGAACGAGTCTGAGTAAAGTGGCTGAGGTGCAAGTTTGAGTCAAGTCTGAGGAGTCTATAAGGTCATGAGTCTGAATTGAGTCTAAAGTCTCTGAGGTTACGAGTTTCAGTCGAGTCTGGAGTCTCTGTGGTGTGAGTTTAAGTTAAGTCTGGAACCTCTGAGGTGTGAGTCTATATTAAGTCTGGAATCTCTGAGGTACAAGTCTGAGTGGAGTCTAGAGTCTATAAGGTTATGAGTCTGAATGGAGTCTAGAGTCTATAAGGTTATGAGTCTGAGTGGAGTTTAGAGTCTATAAGGTTATGAGTCTGAGTGGAGTTTAGAGTCTATAAGGTTATGAGTCTGAGTGGAGTTTAGAGTCTATAAGGTTATGAGTCTGAGTGGAGTTTAGAGTCTATAAGGTTATGAAAGGTCTGAGTGGAGTTTAGAGTCTATAAGGTTATGAGTCTGATTTGGGGTCCTAGAGTCTATAAGGTGTATGAGTCTGAGTGTGGAGTTTAGAGTCTATAAGGTTATGAGTCTGAGTGGGAGTCTAGAGTCTATAAGGTTTATGATGTCTTGAGTGGAGTTTAGAGTCTATAAGTGGTTATGAGTCTGAGTGGTAGTTTGAGAGTCTATAAGGTTATGAGTCTGAGTGGAGTTTAGAGTCTATAAGGTTATGAGTCCTGAGTGGAGTTTAGAGTACACTATAAGGTTATGAGTCTGAGTGGAGTTTAGAGTCTATAAGGTTTATGAGAATTTGAATGGAGTCTAGAGTCTATAAGGTTATGAGTCTGAGTGGAGTTTAGAGTCTATAATGTTATGTAGTCTGAGTGGAGTTTAGAGTCTATAAGGTTTATGAGTCTGAGTGGAGGTTTAGAGTCTATACGGTGTATGAGTCTGAGTGGAGTTTAGGAGTCTATAAGAGTTATAGTCTGAGTGGAGTCTAGGGTCTATAAGGTTTATAGTTCTGAGTGGAGTGTAGAGTCTATAAGGTTATGAGTCTGAGTGGAGTTTAGATGTCTATAAGGTTATGAGTCTGAGTAGAGTTTAGAGTCTATAAGGTTATGAGTCTGAGTGGAGTTTAGAGTCTATAAGGTTTATGAGTCTGATTGGGAGTTTAAGAGTCTATAAGGTTATGAGTCGAGTGGGAGTCTAGGGTCTATAAAGGTTATGAATTCTGAGTGGAGTGTAGAGTCTATAAGCAGGTTATGAGAGTCCCCCCTGAGTGGAGTTTTAGAGTCTATAAGGTTATGAGTCTGAGTGGTGAGTTTAGAGTCTATAAGGTTATGATGTCTGAGTGGTTTAGTTTAAGAGTCCCTATAAGGTTATGAGTCTGAGTGGAGTTTAGAGTCTATAAGGTTATGAGTCTGAGTGGAGTTTAGAGTCTAATAAGGTTATGAGTCTGAGTGGAGTTTACGAGACTATAAGGTTTATGAGTCTGAGTGGAGTTTAGAGTCTATAAGGTTATGAGTCCTGAGTGGAGTTTAGAGTCTATAAGGTTATGAGTCTGAGTGGAGTCTAGAGTCTATAAGGTTATGAGTCCTGAGTGGAGTGGGTAGAGGGTCTATATAAGGTTATGAGTCTGAGTGGAGTTTAGAGTCTATAAGGTTATGAGTCCTGAGTGGGGTCTAGAGGTCTATAAGGTTTATGAGTCCCTGAGTGGAGTATAGAGTCTATAAGGTTATGAGTCTGAGTGGAGTTTTAGAGTCTATAAGGTTATGAGTCTGAGTGGAGTGTAGAAAAAAGGTCCATACCTTAAGGTTATGAGTGCTTGAGTGGAGTTTAGAGTCTATAAGGTTATGAGTCCTGAGTGGGGTCTAGAGTCTATAAGGTTTATGAGTCTGAGATGGGGTCTAGAGTCTATAAGGTTATGAGTCTGAGTGGAGTTTAGAGTCTATAAGGTTATGAGTCCTGAGTGGGGTCTAGAGTCTATAAGGTTATGAGGTCTGAGTGGGGACTAGAGTCTATAAGGTTATGAGACTGAGTGGAATCTAGAGTCTATAAGGTTATGAGTCTGAGTGGAGTCTAGAGTCCTATAAGAGGTTATGAGTCGTGTTTTGCAGTTTGAGTCTATAAGGTTATGAGTCCTGAGTGGAGTTTAGAGTCTATAAGGTTTATGAGTCGGAGTGGAGTCTAGAGTCTATAAGGTTAGTGAGTCTGAGTGGAGTGTAGAGTCCTATAAGGTTATGAGTCTGAGTGGAGTTTTAGAGTCTATAAGGTTGTATGAGTCTGAGTGGGGTCTAGAGTCTATAAGGTTATGAGTCTATAGTGGGGTCTAGAGTCTATAAGGTTTATGGAGTCTGAGTGGAGTTTTAGAGTCCTATAAGGTTATGAGTCTGAGTGGGGTCTAGAGTCTAATAAGTTATGAGTCTGAGTGGGGTCCTAAGAGTCTATAAGGTTAATGGAGTCTGAGTGGAGTCTAGATTCTATAAGGTGATGAGTCTGAGTGGAGTCTAGAGTATATAAGGTTTATGAGTCTGTTTGGCAGTTTGAGTCCTATAAGGTTATGAGTACTGAGGTGGAGTTTTAGGAGTCTATAAGGTAATGAGTCCGGAGTGGGAGTCCTAGAGTCCTAATAAGTGTTATGAGTTCTGTTTTGCAGATTTGTGAGTCTATAAGGTTATGAGTCTGAGTGGAGTTTTAGAGTCTATAAGGTTATGAGTCGGAGTGAGAGTCCTAGAGTCTATAAGGTTATGAGTCTGTTTTTGCAGTTTGATGAGTCTATAAGGTTATGGAGTCTGAGTGGAGTTTTAGAGTCTTAATGTTTATGAGTCTGAGTGGAGTTTAGAGTCTTAAGGTTATGAGTCTGAGTGGGAAGTTCTAGGTCTATAAGGGTTATTATGAGTCTGAGTGGAGTGTAGAGTCTATAAGGTATGAGTCTGAGTGGAGTTTAGAGTCTATAAGGTTATGAGTCTGAGTGGAGTTTAGAGGTCTATAAGGGTTATGAGTCTGAGTGGAGTGTAGAAGAGTCTAATAAGGTTATGAGTCTGAGTGGAGTTTAGAGTCTATAAAAGGTTATGAGTACTGAGTGGAGTTAGAGTTCTATAAGGTTATGAGTCTGAGTGGAGTCTAGAGTTCTATAAGGGTTATGAGTCCTGAGTGGAGTTTGAGTCTATAAGGTTATGAGTCTGAGTGGAGTTTTAGAGTCTATAAGGTTATGAGTCTGAGTGGAGTTTTTAAGTCTATAAGGTTATGAGTCTGAGTGGAGTTTTAGAGTCTATAAGGTTTATGAGATCTGAGTGGAGTTTAGAGTCTATAAGGTTAATGAGTCCTGAGTGGAGTTTAGAGTCTATAAGGTTATGAGTCTGAGGTGGAGTCTAGAGTTCTATAAGGTTATGAGTCTGAGTGGAGTTTAGAGTCTTATAAGGTTTAGAAGTCTGAGTGGAGTTTTTAGAGTCTATAAGGTTATGAGTTCTGAGTGGAGTCTAGAGTCTATAAGGGTTATGAGTCTGAGTGGAGTTTAGAGTCTAAAAGGTTTATGAGTTCTGATTGCCGACCGTGTAGAGTCTATAAGGTTATGAGTCTTGAGTGGAGTCCTACGAGTCTATAAGGTATGAGGTCTGAGTGATAGTTTAGAGTCTAATAAGAGTCTATAAAGGTTTAACCTATTATAAGGTTAATGAAGTCTGTCTGAGTGGAGTTTAGAGGTCTATAAGGTTATGTGAGTTCTGAGTGGAGTCTAGAGTCTATAAGGTTATTGAGTCTGAGTGGAGTTTAAGAGTCCCTATAAGGTTTATAAAGTCTGAGTGGAGTGGTAGAGTCCTATAAGGTTATGAGTCTGAGTGGAGTTTAGAGTCTATAAGGTTAATGAGTCTGAGTGGGGTCTAGAGTCTTATAAGGTTATGGAGTCTGAGTGGAGTTTAGACGTCTATAAGGTTATGAGTCTGAGTGGAGTCCTTAGAGTCTATAAGGTTATGAGTCTGAGTGGAGTTTAGAGTCTAGTAAGGTTATGAGTCTGAGTGGAGTTTAGAGTCTTAAAGGTTATGAGTCCCTGATGTGGCGTTTAGAGTCTATAAGGTTATGAGTCTGAGTGGAGTTTTAGAGTCTACTAAGGTTATGAGTCTGAGTGGAGTTAGAGTCTATTAAGGTTATGAGTCTGAGTGGAGTTTAGAGTCTAATAAGGTTATGAGTCTGAGTGGAGTCTAGAGTCTATAAGGTTATGAGTCTGAGTGGAGTTTAGAGTATATCAGGTTATAAGTTCTGAGTTGAGTTTAGAGTCTATAAAGGTTATGAGTCTGAGTGGAGTCCTAGAGTCTATAAGGTTATGAGTTCTGAAGTGGAGTTTTTTAGAGTCTAAAAGGTTTATGAGTCTGAGTGGAGTTTAGAGTCTATAAGGATATGAGTTCTGAGTGGAGTTTAGAAGTCTATGAGGTTTATGAGGCTGAGTGGGGGTCTAGAGTCTATAAGGTTATGAGTCTGAGTGGGAGTGTCAGAGTCTATAAGCTTATGAGTCTGAGTGGAGTTTAGGAGTCTATAAGGTTATGAGTCTGGAAGTGGCAGTTAGAGTCCTATCTAGGTTATGAGTCTGTGAGTGGGAGTGTAGAGTCTATAAGGTTATGAGTCGGAGTGGGAGTTTAGAGTCTATATAGGTTATGAGTCTGAGTGGGGTCTAGAGTCTATAAGGTTTTATGAGTCTGAGTGGAGTTTAGAGTCTATAGAGGTTATGAGTCTGAGTGGGGTCTAGAGTCCTATCAGGTATTGGAGTTCTGGAGTGGAGTTTTAGAGTCTATAAGGTTAGGAGATCCTGAGTGGAGTTTAGAGTCTATAAGGTTATGAGTTCTGGGGGGGGAGTGGAGTTTAGAGTCTATAAGGTTTATGAGGTCTGAGTGGAGTGCTAGCACCTCCACTCAGACTCATAACCTTACTAGGACTCTATCTAAACTCCACTCAGACTCATAAACCGTATAGACTCTAAACTCCAACTCAGAACTCATAACCTTATAGAACTCTAAAACTCCCACTCAGACTCATAACCCTTATAGACTCTAGACCCCACTCAGACTCATAACCTTATAGACTCTAAACTCCACTCAGACTCATAACCTTTATAGACTCTAAACCCCACTCAGACTCCATAACCTTATAGACTCTAAACTCCACTCAGACTCATAACCTTATAGGACTCTACCTCCACTCAGGACTCATAACCTTATAGACTCTAGACTCCACTCAGACTCATAAACCTTATAGACTTCTAAACTCCACTCAGACTCATAAAGCTTATAGACTCTACCACTCCACTTCAGACTCATAAACCTTATAGACTCTAGACCACTCAGACTCATAACCTTCTATAGACTCTAAACTCCACTCAGACTCATACCTTATAGGACTCTAAACTCCACTCAGACTCATAAACCTTTTAGACTCTAAACTCCACTCAGACTCATAACCTTATAGACTCTAGACTCCACTCAGATCATAACCTTATAGACTCTAAACTCCACTCAGACTTATAACCTTATAGACTCTAAAACTCCACTCAGACTCATAACCTTATAGACTCTAGACTCCACTCAGACTCATAACCTTATTAGACTTCTAAACTCCACTCAGAACTCATAACTATTATAGACTCTAAAACTCCACTCAGGACTCATAAACTTATAGACTCTAAACTCCACTCAGACTTTCATAACCTTATAGACTCTAAACTCCACTCAGACTCATAACCTTATAGACTCTCTAGACTCCACTCAGACTCATAACCTTATAGACTCTAAACTCAACTCAGACTCATAACCTTATAGACTCTAAACTCCACTCAGACTCATAACCTTATAGACTCTAAACTCAACTCAGACTCATAACCTTATAGACTCTAAACTCCACTCAGACTCATAAACCTTATAGACTCTAAAACTCCACTCAGACTCATAACCTTATAGACTCTAAAACTCCGACTCAGACTCATAACCATTATAGACTCTAGACTCCACTCAGACTCATAACCCTTATAGACTCTAGACTCCACTCAGACTCATAATCTTATAGACTCTAAAACTCCACTCAGACTCATAACCTTTATAAGGGTCTAACCTTATAGACTCTTTTAGACCTAAACTCCACTCAGACTCATAACCTTATAGACTCTAGACTCCCACTCAGGACTCATAACCTTATAGACTCTACACTCCACTCAGACTCATAACCTTTTAGACTCTAAAACTCCACTCAGACTCATAAACCTTATAGACTCTAGACTCCACTCAGGACTCATAACCTTATAGACTCTAAACTCCACTCAGACTCATAACCTTATAGACTCTAAACTCCACTCAGACTCATAACCTTTATAGACTCTAGGGACTCCACTCAGACTCATAACCTTATAGACTCTAAACTCCACTCAGACTCATAACCTTATAGACTCTAAAAACTCCATCAGACTCATAACCTTATAGACTCTAAACTCCACTCAGACTCATAACCTTATAGACTCTAAACTCCACTCAGACTCATAACCTTATAGACTCTAAACTCCACTCAGACTCATAACCTTATAGACTCTAAACTCCACTCAGACTCATAACCTTATAGACTCTAGACTCCACTCAGACTCATAACCTTATAGACCTCTAAGACTCCACTCAGACTCATAACCTTATAGACTCTAAAACTCCACTCAGACTCATAACCTTATAGACTCGACACTCCACTCAGACTCATAAACCTTATAGACTCTAAACTCCACTCAGACTCATAACCTTATAGACTCTAAACTCCACTCAGACTCATAACCTTATAGACTCTAAACTCCCACTCAGACTCATAACCTCTTATAGACCCTAAACTCCACTCAGACTCTAAACCTTATAGACTCTAAACTCCCACTCAGACTCATAACATTATAGACTCTAAACTCCCACTCAGACTCATAACCTTATAGACTCACAAACTCCAAAAAACAGACTCATAACCTTATAGACTCTAGACTCCACTCAGACTCATAACCTTATAGACTCTAAGACTCCACTCCAGAGACTCATAACCTTATAGACTCTAAACTCCACTCAGACTCATAACCTTATAGACTCTAGACTCCACTCAGACTCATAACCTTATAGACTCTAAACTCCACTCAGACTCATAACCCTTATAGACTCCTAAACTGCAAAACAGACTCATAACCTTATAGACTCTAGACTCCACTCAGACTCATAACCTTATAGACTCTAGACTCCACTCAGACTCATAACCTTATAGACTCTAAACTCCACTCAGACTCATAACCTTATAGACTCTCGACCCCACTCAGACTCATAACCTTATAGACTCTAAACTCCCACTCAGACTCACATAACCTTATAGACTCTAGACTCCAAACTCAGACTCATAACCTTATAGACTCTAGACCCCACTCAGACTCATAACCTTATAGACTCTAAAACTCCACTCAGACTCATAACCTTATAGACTCTATACTCCACACTCAGACTCATAACCTTATAGACTCTCTAGACTCCCACTCAGACTCATAACCTTATAGACTCTAAACTCCACTCAGGGACTCATAACCTTATAGACTCAAACTGCAAAAAACAGGACTCATAACCTTAATAGACATCTAGACTCCACTCAGACTCATAACCTTATAGACTCTAGACTCCACTCAGACTCATAACCTTATAGACTCTAGACCTCCACTCAGACTCATAACCTTATAGACTCTAGACTCCACTCAGACTCATAACCTTTATAGACTCTAAACTCCACTCAGACTCATACCGATAGAGACTCTAGACCCCACTCAGACTTCATAACCTTATAGAGACCTAGACCCCACTCAGACTCATAACCCTTATAGACTCTAGACACTCCACTCAGACTCTTAACCTTAAGACCTCTAAACTCCACTCAGACTCATAACCTTATAGACTCTAAACTCCACTCAGACTCATAACCTTATAGACTCTATACTCCACTCAGACTAATAACCTTATTAGACTCTAGACCCACTCAGACTCATAACCTTAATAGACTCCTAGAACTCCACTAGACCTCATAACCTATAGACTCTACACTCCACTCAGACTCATAACCTCTATAGACTCTAAACTCCACTCAGACTCATAACCTTATAGACTCTCTACAACTCCACTCAGACTCATAACCTTTATAGACTCTAAACTCCACTCAGACTCATAACCTTTATAGACTCTAAACTCCACTCAGACTCATTAACCTTATAGACTCTAAACTCCACTCAGACTCATAACCTTATAGACTCTAAACTCCACTCAGAACTCATAACCTTATAAGACTCTAAACTCCACTCAGACTCATAACCTTATAGACTCTAAAACTCCACTCAGACTCATAACTTTATAGACTCATAAACTCCACTCAGACTCATAACCTTATAGACTCTACACTCCACTCAGACTCATAACCTTATAGACCCTAGGACTTAACTCAGGACTCATAACCTTATAGACTCTAAACTCCACTCGAGACTCATAACCTTATAGACTGTAGTCTCCACTCAGACTCATAACCTTATAGACTCTACACTCCACTCAGACTCATAACCTTATAGACTCTAAACTCCACTCAGACTCATAACCTTATAGACTCTACACTCCACTCAGACTCATACCCTTATAGACCCTGTAGGACTTCACTCAGACTCATAACCTTATAGACTCTAAACTCCACTCAGACTCATAACCTCTAAACTCCACTATAGACTCATCTAAAGACTCTAAAACTCCACTCAAGACTCATAACCTTATAGACTCTAAACTTCCCACTCAGACTCATAAACTTATAGACTCTAAACTCCACTCAGAACTCATAACCTTATAGACTCTAAAACTCCACTCAGACTCATAACCTTTAGAGACTCTAAACTCAACTCAGACTCATACCACTTATAGACTCTAAACTCCACTCAGACTCATAACCTTATAGACTCTAAACTCCACTCAGACTCATAACCTTATAGACTCTAAACTCCAATCATAACCTTATAGACTCTGGGGACTCCACTCAGACTCATAAACTTATAGAACTCTAAACTCCACTCAGACTCATAACCTTATAGACTATAAACTCCCCACTCAGACTCATACCCTTATAGACTCTAAACTCCACTCAGACTCATAACCTTATAGACTCCTAAACTCCACTCAGACTCATAACCTTATAGACTCTAAACTCCACTCAGACTCATAACCTTATAGACTCTAAACTCCACTCAGACTCATAACCTTATAGACTCTAAACTCCACTCAGACTCATAACCTTATAGACTCTAAACTCCACTCAGACTCATAACCTTATAGACTCTAAACTCCACTCAGACTTGTACCTCAGAGACTCCAGAATTAATATAGACTCACACCTCAGAGGTTCCAGACTTAACTCAAACTCACACCTCAGAGACTCCAGACTCGACTCAAACTCGTAACCTCAGAGACTTTAGAGTCAATTCAGACTCACGACCTTATAGACTCCTCAGACTTGACTCAAACTTGCACCTCAGCCACTTTACTCATTCCTCAGAGACCCACTCATTCCTCAGAGACTCCACTCAGGCTCTCACCTCACACCTCAGAGACTTGACTTATACTCACACGTCAAAACCTTTGACCTCAGAGACTCACACATCAGCTACTCAGACTCAAACTTCAAAGACTCAACTAAGACTTGCACTTTAGAGTCTCTTCTCGACCTTAAGGGACACTTACACAGATACAGTGATATGTGACTCTTGGTTACCTTCAGCTGGTTCAGTGTTGCTGACTCCGAGGCTGCTCTCACTGATGCTGGCTGTCCAGAGCTCTGGAGAGGCCAGAGCCGTGATGGTACGGGGATCAGAGGTCAGAGGTTGTGGAGGAGGAGTCCAGCGGGGGATTTCAGTAACACCCTCAGTGATCAGCTCAGACAGATAATACTCTATGATCTCCTTACCCTACACACACAGAGAGGAACACTGTCATGCAGTGTTGAGTTTTCTCCTCACAGTGGATATTATCAGATCTGAGGCAGTGAAGCTTTCGAGTCTGAACACAAACACTGTCAGACAGAGACGAGTCAGAGCACAAACACTGTCAGACATAGACGAGTCAGAGTACAAACACTATCAGACCGAGACAAGTCAGAGTACAAACACTATAAGACCAAGACAAGTCAGAGTACAAACACTATAAGACCAAGACGAGTCAGAGTACAAACACTATCAGACTGAGATGAGTCAGAGTACAAACACTATCAGACCGAGGACGAGTCAGAGTAAGACCACACTGTCAGACATAGACAAGAAAGAGTACAAACACTATCAGACCGAGACGAGTCAGAAAACAAACACTAATCATACAACACTAAAGACCAGAGTACAAACACCATCAAGACTGAGATGAGTCAAGGCAACAAAACACTATCAGACGAGTCAGAGTAAACACTGTCAGACATAGACAAGTCAGAGTACAAACACCATCAGACTGAGACGAGTCAGAAAACAAATACTATCAGACTGAGACGAGTCAGAGTACAAACACTATCAGACTGAGACGAGTCAGAGTACAAACACTATCAGACATAGATGAGTCAGAGTAAACACTGTCAGACATAGACAAGTCAGAGTACAAACACTATCAGACTGAGACGAGTCAGAGTACAAACACTATCAGACATAGATGAGTCAGAGTAAACACTGTCAGACATAGACAAGTCAGAGTACAAACACTATCAGACTGAGACGAGTCAGAGTAGAAACACTATCAGACTGAGACGAGTCAGAGTAGAAACACTATCAGACTGAGACGAGTCAGAGTAGAAACACTATCAGACTGAGACGAGTCAGAGTAGAGGCACAGTGGGTTACCCGCTTGATGTTGGCCGTGTACTGTTTCATGGCAATTTTCTCGACTGTGCTTTCAAACCCGAAGAACGATTTGATGTCTAAAGAAGCCGATTGTTCAAAACACGTCCAGTTCTCGTTCTCAGGGTGAACCTGCACAGACAAAGAAAGGCACTTGCTACAGTCGATATCACATCCCAGAAATATTT
Source organism: Prochilodus magdalenae (assembly GCA_024036415.1). Classification (NCBI taxonomy): domain Eukaryota; kingdom Metazoa; phylum Chordata; class Actinopteri; order Characiformes; family Prochilodontidae; genus Prochilodus; species Prochilodus magdalenae. The sequence goes on along the minus strand of JAMWET010005186.1, from coordinate 14,404 downwards.
TAATGCATAAAGAAAATAATGTTCCATACCGTGTACATTTCTCTACATTTCTAACCTAACGTGAGCTACATAGGAAACGGTAACAATTAAGCTGCAACTTTTAAACTACTGTTTCTGGTGGCATGAAATTCTATAATTAATATGAAGAAATAATGAAGCAGGAGACGGTGAGGACAAATACGTACGGTATGGATGCCTTTTTGTTTCTGTAACTTTTTATAAATGTAAGTTGAGATTTAATAAGATAAATAACAACCAGTTAACAGCAACAACTAAAACTTATTTGATAGAATTATTAAATTAAAAATATTATACATTCTATTATAGTTGTATAAAATATTCAATACTACATTTTGCCAGACATGGTAAGACAAGTACACATTGAGATTTTATTACTAGAGATTATTATTGTTATTATTATTTCATAGCTTTAATAGTATTTAATAGTATTTTAACAATACTCATAAAATTGAAACATATACCTCTAAAAGAGAACTACAGGACCAGTAATAAAGATCCCATGTGCTTCAGTGTGGAGATATAACAGCTGCAGCTGAAATTCCGGTGGAATTTCTCCATTAGATATTCATAAAATCATAAACTGGCTAACATGAATCTGTGTATCTTATAATCTGGTGATTAAACAAACTTTAGCACAAAGGAGAATTCATATTTCTATTTCAGAAATGAATTTTGTATAACTCAGTAACTAGCCTGACGTTTTGCACACGGTCTGTCAGATGTAGTTATGTTATTGTATGAATGAGTCTGCCTCACGTCTATCTCTCCATCTGTGGCCCTGAGACTCACACTGTAGAGGCAGGTCTCCAGCACCGTGACTCTGTTACTGAAGGTTTCGTTGTGAGCTTCGATGAGTAGAGTGCGCTCTCTCCAGTTCAGAGTGTTCTTCTGGATGAAGTACACCACCTCCACTCCGGCGATCTGACACAGACACACAGGCTCCAGGTGTTAGTGTGGCTTCTCTGGTACCAGTGACTCTAAGTCTGATAGTTTGGTCAATAGGGGCCTAGTTTCCCCCTCCCTGTAACCACTACCGGCTACAGACAGATTCACAGTTTTATATCATTTTCTATTAAATAAATAGAATTAATAAATTCCATTAAACAAATTGTCACCACTAAATGCTCATGTTTTCACTGTCTTTTGGAGATTTGGAACCGGAGGTCTGCAGTATCTAGCTCCATTTACTGTCATGTACTCCAGGAATGTGGTGGTGATTTTTACAGTATTTGTTTGATTTTTTATCAGTATTTTCACCATTTTACCAGTATTTTCAGTATTTTAAGAATTTTCAGTATTTCTAGTATTTATTTACAGAATTTTCAGTATTTGTTTTCCAGTATTTCCAGAATTTATTTGTATTTATTTCCAGTGTTTTCAGTATTTCCAGTATTTGTTTTCAGTATTATCAATATTTATTTACAGGGCTTCAAGAATTTTCAGTATTTATTTCCAGTGTTTTCAGTATTTCTTTTTTTTATTTCCAGTATTTCAGGAATTTTCAGTATTTTCAGTATATATTTTCTGTAGTTTCTGCTTTTACAGTATTAATTTTCAGTATTCCCAGTTTTTATTTTCAGTATTTTCAGTATTTATAGTATTTACAAAATTTATAGAATTTACTATAGTTCCAGTATTTTCAGTATATATTTTCAGTAGTTTCTGCTTTTACAGTATTTATTTTCAGTATTCCCAGTTTTTACTTTCAGTATTTATAGTATTTACAAAATTTACAGAATGTAAAATAGTTCCAGTATTTTCAGTATTTATTTCCAGTACTTCCATCTGTCAGTATCTTATGACACTATTGTATTAGTGCCTCCTGCCCAAAGTATGCTGGGCGAAGCAGCTTAGAAGAAGAATTTTGAAGTAAAATTTTGTAAAAAATACTAAAAATATTTTTGGCCACTGACTCTGAAGTTTTCAGATATGAGAGCTAGAGGTGAAACCTGCTTCAGGTGTGGAGATGAACCCCCTGCTGCTCTCCAACACGCTAACACTGCATGAACTAACAAATTTAATCTTAACTGTCACTGCTGAGAATGGAGCAGTAGGAAAGGTTGGCGTTGCTAGGCTGGTTGACGCTGGTTACGTTTTCCTCGTTCCCTGATTGCAGTCAATCAACCAGATGGTAATTACACTATTACAGTGACACTGTGTGACCTCTGACCTTTTTGAGGAGGCGTGGTGCGTCCACGCTGAGTTTGCAGTTGCGCTGGATCGTGTGGATCGCTCCATCTTCACTCCAAACGTCGCTTAGAACCTCGCTGCCCAGAAACACTGGGATGAGGGGGCAGGTGGGGAACCGCCGCTCGTACGCCTGTACACAGTTAGCATATATCTGTTATACCCTGTAACAGAGTTTACCTGTGCTACCTCTTTGCAGCCACCTGGCTCAGTCACTCTGTGCTTTCTAGAGCCAGAAACGACATTACATATCGCTCGTCATGGCGTCATGGAGTGACGGTTTAGCCCTGCTGCTAGCACCATGCTAATTAGCCTTAGGTGTCATGCGAGACTGTCATGGAGTGATTCGAGTCCCGCTTTAGTCTTGGTGGAGACGCCCAACGAGTCCGTGTGTGGAGGCACCGTGGTCAGCACCAAGATGAACGGTCTGTAGTCACACGTCCAGAAGGCCTGGTGTCCCTCCCCCTTCACCCCTACCGCACCATCTGCAGGAACTGTGTGAGGATGTTCAAGCTGCATGGGATGGATTATCACAGGACACCATTAGGAACCTCTACAGCTCCATACCGAGACGTCTGGCGTGTTGGGTTAGCAAACACGGCGGCCCGACGCCATACTGAGAGACAGACTTCTGTATGTGTAGCTCAATAAATATTGATCATATCAGTCTAAATTTATCACCAGTTATTGATCCTGGTCACCTTTATCTTCCTTCCCAACACACCTGCATTTGAGTAAAATATATATAATATATATAATTAAATATATCTATATAAATACGTATATACTGTTTTACCAATAAACAATTAATCAAAAGTATGTAATATTTCCTTTGTGTAACAGGGATACGTTAAATATACAGAATGTAAATATCCTACTCAGTATAGTTTTTGGCGCCCCCGAGTGTTCAGTATGCTGCGTAACCCATCCCCCGGCCTCACTCTACACTATCCATATGACACCAGGATTAGATGTTCTAATCCTCCGGCCTGTCCGGAGGGATTGGCCGTTTTGGGAAATGAGGCAACATCCACATCCTCTTGGCAGACCGTTGCCACGGCACCCTCCTCTCATGTCACCGCGGCTACAGTCTACAGTTTCGGGACCGACATGTGCTGTTGTGGGTGTGAATACAAACCCTTGAAGAGTAACCTGAAACTGAGCTGAGCTATCTAGTACCAACGATATTATTAGAACAGAAGAAACCCAATACACACACACACACACACACACACACACACACACACATACACATACACACACACACACACACACACACATACATACACACACACACACACACACACACATACACATACACACACACACACACACACACACACACACACACACACACAGACATACACACAGACACACACACACACACACACACACACACACACACAAACACACACACACATACACATACACAGACACACACACAGACACACACAACCACACGTACACACACGCACACACACATACACATACACACACACACACACACACACATACACACACACACACACACACACACACACACACACACACACACACACACACACACACACACACACACACACACACACACACACACATACATACACACACACACACATATATACATACACACACAAACACACACAAAGACACAAACACGCATACACACGCATACACGCATACACACGCATACACGCATACACACGCATACACACACACACACACATACACACACTCATACATACACACACACACACTCATACATACACACACATACATACACACACGCACAGACACACACATATACATACACACACACACGCGCATACATGCACGCATACACACACACACACATACACACACATACACACACACACACACCATGCATACATACACACACACTCAGACACACACACATACATATACCACATACACACACATACACACACACACACATACACATTGAACATGGGGGATTTAAACATGGTGGGAGATTTGAACACAGTTTTGAACACAGGAGAGGATTTGAACATGAGGGAGATTTGAACACGGGGAGATTTGAACATGGGCGGGGTTAAACATGGGGGATTTATACATGTGAGATTTGAACATAGGTGGAGATTTAAACATGGGGGAGATTTGAACATGGGGGAGATTTGAACATGGGGAAGATTTGAACATGGGGGAGATTTGAACATGGGGAAGATTTGAACATGGGGGGTTTAAACATGGGGAAGATTTGGAACATGGGGGGGTTTTATACATGTGAGATTTATGAACATAGGTGGAGATTTCAACACAGGGGGTCCTTACACAAGGGGGAGATTTGAACATGGGGGAGATTTGAACATGGGGAGATTTGAACATGGGGAAGATTTGAACACAGGGGAGATATAAACATGTGGAGATATGAACACGGGGGAGATTTAAACATGAAGGAGATTTGAACACAGTTTTGAACATGGGGGAGATTTGAAAATGGGGAGATTTGACCATGGGGAATTTGAACATGGGAGATTTAAATATAGGGGGAATTTGAACATGGGGAAAAGATTTGAACATGGGGGATATTTGAACACTGGGGAGATTTAAATATAGGGGGAAGATTTTGAACACGGGGAGAGATTTGAACATGGGGGATGAGATTTGAACACGGGAAGATTTGAACACATGGGGAGCTTTGAACACAGGGGATGCTTTGAACACGGGTGAGATTTGAAAATGGGAAGATTTGAACCATGGGGGAGATTTGACCATGGGGAATTTGAAACATGGGAGATTTGAACATGGGGGAGATTTGAACATGGGGGAGATTTGAACATGGGAGATTTGAACATAGGGGGATATTTGAAAATGGGGGAGATTTGAAAAAAGGGGGAGATTTGAACAATGGTGGAATTTGAACATGGGGGAGATTTAAAAACATACGGGGAGATTTTAACAAGGGGAATTTGAACATGGGGGACATTTGACCATGGGGGAGATTTAAACATACGGGGAGATTTAAACAAGGGGGATTTGAACATGGGAGATTGGAACATGGGGGAGATTTGAAAATGGGGAAGATTGAACATGGGAGATTTTAAACATAGGGGGAGATTTGAACATGGGGGATTTGAAACATGGGAGGATTTTGAACTGGGAGATTTTGAAATGGGGGAAGATTTGAACATGGGAGAGTTGAACATGGGGGAGATTTTGAAACATAGGGGGAAGATTTGAACATGGGGGAATTGTTTTGAACATGGGGAGATTTGAACAGGGGGGAGATTTGAACTGGGGAAGATTTTGAACATGGGGAGATTTTGAAACATGGGGAAGATTTAAACATGGGGGGGTTTAAACATGGGGGATTTATGCACATGTGAGATTTGAACATAGGTGGAGATTTGAACACAGGGGGGAACTTAAACCATGGGGGAGATTTGAACATGGGGGAGATTTGAACATGGGGAGATTTGAACATGTGGCAGATTTGAACACAGGGGATATATTAAGATGTGGAGATAAGAACACGGGGATATTTAATCATGAAGGAGAATTTCCCACAGTTTTGAACATGGGGGAGATTTGAACAAAAGGGAAGATTTGAACAAAGGCGAGATTTGAAAATGGGGAGATTTGACCATGGGGAATTTGAACATGGGAGATTTAAATATAGGGGGAAATTTGAACATGGGGAAGATTTGAACATGGGGGATATTTGAACACGGGGAGATTTGAACACAGGGGGAGCTTTGAACATGGGGGAGATTTGAAAATGGGGAGATTTGACCAATGGGGGAGATTTGAACAAAAGGGAAGATTTGAACACGGGTGAGATTTGAAAATTGGAAGATTTGAACATGGGGGAGATTTGAACATGGGGAATTTGAACATGGGAGATTTAAATATAGAGGGAGATTTGAACATGGGGGAGATTTTAACATGGGCGATATGAAAAAAGGGGGAGATTTAAACATGGGGGAGATTGGAACATCGGGGGAGATTATAACAGGGGGGAATTTGAACATGGGGGGAGATTTAAACATACGGGGAGATTTAAACAATGGGGGATTTGGAACATGGGGGAATTTGAACATGGGGGAGATTTAAACATACGGGGAGATTTAAACAAGGGGGATTTGAACATGGGAGATTTGAACATGGGGGAGATTTGAAAATGGGGAAGATTTGAACATGGGAGATTTAAACATAGGGGGAGATTTGAACATGGGGGATTTGAACATGGGGGAGATTTGAACATGGGGGAGATTTGAAAATGGGGAAGATTTGAACATGGGAGATGTTGAACATGGCGGGAGATTTGAAACATAGGGGTAGATTTTGAACATGGGGAATTTGAACATGGGGGCAGATTTGAACTTGGGGGAGATTTGAACACCGGGGCGGAATTTGAACATGGGGGAGATTTAAACATACGGGGAGATGTAAACAAGGGGGAATTGAACATGGGGGAATTTGAACATGGGAGATTTAAACATACGGGGAGATTTAAACAAGGGGGATTTGAAACATGAGGAGAATTTGAACATGGGGGAGATTTGAAATGGGGAAGATTTGAACATTTGGGAGATTTAAACATAGGGGGAGATTTGAACATGGGGGAGATTTGAAACACGTGACGGGGGGGCGGATTTGAACATGGGGAAAATTTAAAACATGGGGGAGATTTGAACACGGGGGGAGATTTTGAACATGGGGAGAGATTTGAAACACAGTAGGGGCGGAATTTGAACATGGGGGAGATTTGAAAATGGGGCAGGCCCCGAGATAGAGATTTGAAACACATTTGGGGGATATCTTGAACACGGGGGGCGGATTTGACATGGGGAAAATTTAAACATGGGGGAGATTTGGACACACAGCTGAACTATAAATACATATTGTCATATTATACATGTGTAGAATGTGAGGGGATCAAGAGAGAGAAGAGAGAGAGAGAGAGAGAGAGAGAGAGAGAGAGAGAGAGAGAGGGGTGGGGGTAATGGAGGAGGACAAATAGTTCTAAGTTCAGACATTACTGCTCGCCCCACGCACATATCATACATACTGACCCCCACAGTACAGTAGAGGCTCTCTCGCTCTCCCTCCCTCACTTTCCCTTCATCTCTCTCTCTCTCTTCCTCTCCCTCTCCCTCCTTCTCTCCCTCTCCCCCCTCTCTCTGTATCTCTCTCTCGCTGTAAAGAGAGAATAAAGGTAAAGAAGTTGGTACTCACTGCAATCACCATCTCGAAGGGGTGTTTGTAGACCTCACCGGGGAGCAGTACTTCTGCACCTGCAACATCCTAAACTAAAACACAAACCACACAAACAATGTAACCAACAAAACAACACACATTATAAACAACACACACAACCAACTGTTAAACAACAACAACAACAACAACAACAACAACAACAACAAACATCAAACATCATAAACACACACAAAACACTGTAACCAACAAACATTAATTAACATTAAAAACAACCACACAACACTGTAAACAACAACAACAACAACACAATCAAATGATAACAAACCACACAACACTGTAAACAACAAACATAAATCAACATTATATAAACAACCACACAACACCTGTAAACAACAACAACAAACAAAAAACACAATAAACAACATTATAAACAACCACACAACACTGTAAACAACAACATAATCAACATTTATAAAACAACCACACACACTGTAAACAAACAACAACACAATCAAATACCTTATAAACAACCACACACAACTGTAAACAACAACACACAATCAACATTATAAAACAACCCACACAAACACTGTAAAACAACAAAAACAAACATAATTCAACATTATAAAACAACCACACAACACTGTAAAACAAACAACAAACAATCAACATTATAAACAACCACACAACACTGTAAACAACATACAACAACATAACTCAACATTATAAACAACCACACAACACTGTAAACAACAACAACAACATAATCAACATTATAAACTAACACACAACAACACTGTAAACCAACAACCAACAACAACACCAATCAAAATGAAACAACCACACACAACACTGTAACACACAACAAAACCTAATCAACATTATAAAACTAACACAAAACACTGTAAACAAACAAACAACAACAACATTATAATAAAACAAACATAATGCGGTAAACAACACCATCTTTACCACTGCCCAAACAAACACCATAGTGAACACTGCTAACAACCAATAACAACAGCCTTTATCAACATAACTAACCATTTTACAACACCAGGACAAACTGTAGATTAACTTCCTTCCTATGCATCCCAGTGTTCCCAGTTCCAGTTGCTCCTAGTGTTCCCCAGTGTTCCTACTCTTTCCAGTGCGGTTCTAGCCTGGTTCCATGTCGGTATGTTTTTGTGATTAGCTCATTACTTGATGCTAACCGGGGCCTGATTCATTTGAATGAAGTTGAGCGTCAGCTTGGTGTTTAGTGGCGCTCTAAGTAGCTCAGCTGTGCTCTGTACTGTATCTGTGCGGCCTGGTGTGTGGCAGAGTGAGACGGCATGCGGCGGTACGTGCGGTGACCTTTAACACCTCCCCCCCTTAGAGTAAAGTTACACTCTTTACATTAGGCACACATACGGGCGGAGTGCGCTGCTGCACTAGCATCGGTACTGCGCTAGCGCTCATTAGCAGAGCTCATTAACCTGATCTGGTCTTACCGTACCTGTGATCCTCACATCCTCCGGCGCTGCCTCAACACTGCTGGGGCTGAGTCCCCGCACACACACAGAGACACACACACACACACACACACACACACATTAATATACTATATATATATATATATATATATATATACACATCACAGGATGTACATAACTGTTCTCTTATGTTCCTCATATTCATGATATATAATGTTATATATTACAAACACATCTATCTATCTAGAACTCATTCATTCCTCCAGTTCCTACTCATCTCTTTTATTTAGATGTTCTTTATAGTGGTGCTGATGGGAACCAGGCTTCTTCATGTCTAGGACACACATATCTAACCCACCAGTGAACCTACAGGTGTCTTCTGAGTGTGTATGGAATGTTGATGATGAAAATCTGGAAAACCTGGAAACACTAAGTTCCTTTGGGGGACTATTTGACCTCACAGCGCCCTGCAGCATGTATCCCTCCACCATGAATGGAGTTTAAGGCTGAGATCTTCTCCACACTATCATAAACAGCGTCTCAGACATCAGGCAGCGTATTCAGAACCACCTCCTGTAGGAACTTCCTGTGAGGGAGCTTTTAGAGGGGACGTCTGGTTACCTTCACCACCACTGGGAACGGTTCTGACTTTATCTAGAACGGAGCGTTTCACGCCGAACCCACTCCGTTAACACCTTAACGGTTTAACTAGGCTGAGAATTTTGGAACATTGGTGGAGGTTCACTTCAAGAAGCACTGAACACACACACGCACTGAGAGACTCTCTATATACTGGATCTATTACACATATATACTGGACCTACCTGTGTGTATACACACGTAGAGAGGAGGTTTGGGTGTTGGTGCTGCTTACCTGAGTGTAGCGGTGAGTGTGTGTGGACTGCTGCTGCTCCCGTCTCTGTGTGTGAGAGCGCTCTCACACTCTGACGTCACCACCCTGTGTGTGTGTGTATGCTGGGAGACAGACTGAGGCTGCCCCCTTCAGGTAAACAGAGGAACTACACACCAACCCAAACTCATTCAGCCTTCAGCAGTTTAGTGTCACAGATTTAGCCAACAGCAGTTTAGCTCCACCCATTCCATCTACATCAGTTTAGCTCCACCCTTTTAGCCTACAGCAGTTTAGCTCCACCCATTCGGCCTTAAACAGTTTAGTGTCATAGTTTTAGCCAACACCAGTTTAGCTCCACCCATTCAGTCTACATCAGTTTAGCTCCACCCATTTAGCCTACAGCAGTTTAGCTCCACCCATTCAGCCTACAGCAGTTTAGCTCCACCCATTTAGCCTACAGCAGTTTAGCTCCACCCATTCAGTCTACATCAGTTTAGCTCCACCCATTTAGCCTACAGCAGTTTAGCTCCACCCATTCGGCTTTAAGCAATTTAGTGTCACAGTTTCAGCCAACAGCACTTTAGCTCCACCCATTCAGTCTACATCAGTTTAGCTCCACCCTTTCAGCCTACAGCAGTTTAGCTCCACCCATTCAGCCTACAGCAGTGTAGCTCCACCCATTAATCTTACAGTTTAGCTGTGGGGAGTGTTTTGTGGATGGAGTATTGTAGAAATAGATGTTATAAATGGAGCTAATACTTAAAAAAAATATCACCACCAGGTTTAGTAGATCCTCCGACCACACAGTGGCATCACTGAGCTTTATGTGCACAATACACATATATAATCAACCATATCACATGTCAAACTGTGTAAATGTCTACACTGTGTTGGTAAATGCAAGATTTGTTGATGGATAAATGTAATAGAAGTACAGCATCTACAACATTCAGCTTACAGTCCCCAGCTTCAGCCCCATTCTTAAACCTACATTTATGAATCAGTTCTTCACCCTCTGTTTCAGACGATTTAGGTCAAATCTAATAACTGAATAAAACTGATTGATTGATGCAGTGCTAATATACTGTATAATAAACCAAAGTGCAAAATCAGTTATAAAGTTAGCCTTACGTTTATCAGATTCTAAAAAATAATAATAAAAAAAAATAGTATTAATAGTCACATATACTAATTTAAACCAAACAGACAAATATTTTTCTTATTAATGTCTTCCTTATTTTATGAAGTATTTTTAAATCCTAACCTCCATGTTTTCTAAACTTTCCTGCCTTGAGTAGCTCCTCCCTTCGCACCTTTCACACATGTTGGATTGTTTAAGTGTACACAGATTTAGTTCTCGTGAATTTTAGTATATACTACACCACCATTTAAAAGCCTGGAAGTGCTCACACTTCATTATATTAGACCTTCATTTTGGATATTAATTTTATTAGGACTTTATTACGGAGGTAAATTTTATTAGAACTTCATTCTGGAGGTTCATTTTATTAGAACTTCATTTTGGAAGTTCATTTTATTAGAACTTCATTCTGGAAGTTAATTTTATTAGAACTTCATTCTGAAGGTTAATTTTATTAGGACTTCATTTTGGAAGTTAATTTTATTAGAACTTCTTTCTGAAGGTTAATTTTATTAGAACTTCATTCTGGAAGTTTATTTTATTAGAACTTCATTCTGAAGGTTAATTTTATTAGAACTTTACTCTGGAGTTAAAATTATTAGAACTTCATTCTGGAAGTTCATTTTATTAGAACTTCATTCTGAAGGTAAATTTTATTAGAACTTCATTCTGGAGGGTCATTTTATTAGAACTTCATTCTGAAGGTAAATTTTATTATAACTTCATTCTGGAGGTTCATTTTATTAGATCTTCATTTCAGAGGTTTATTTTATTAGAACTTCATTCTGGAGGTTAATTTTATTGGAACTTCATTTTGGAAGTTCATTTTATTAGAACTTCATTACGGAGGTTAATTTTATTAGAAGTTCATAACGATGGTTAATTTTATTCAACTTTATTCTGTGGTTAATTTTATTAGAACTTCATTCTGGGTTAACTAAATTAAAACTTCAGTTTGAAGGTTAATTTTATTACAACTTCATTCTGGGTGTTAATTTTACTAGAACTACATTCTGGGGTTAATTTTATTAGAACTTCATTCTGGGTGTTGATTTTACAAGAACTTCGTTCTGGGGTTAATTTTATGAGAACTTCATTCTGGATATTAACTATATTATAACTTCATGCTGTATATTAATTTTATTAGAACTTCATTCTGGAGTTTAATTCTATTAGAACTTCATTCTGAAAGTTAATTTTATTAGAACTTTATTTTGAAGGTTCATTTTATTAGAACTTCATTCTGAAGGTTAATTTTATTAGAATTTTATTCTGAAGGTAAATTTTATTAGAACTTCATTCTGGAGGTTCATTTTATTAGAACTTCATTCTGGAAGTTCATTTTATTAGAACTTTATTTTGAAGGTTCATTTTATTAGAACTTCATTCTGAAGGTTCCTTTTATTAGAACTTTATTTTGAAGGTTCATTTTATTAGAACTTCATTCTGAAGGTTCATTTTATTAGAATTTCATTACGGAGGTTAATTTTATTAGAAGTTCATATGGATAGGTAATTTTATTCAACTTTATTCTGTGGTTCATTTTATTAGAACTTCATTCTGGGTGTTAATTTTACTAGAACTACATTCTGGGGTTAATTTTATTAGAACTTCATTCTGGGTGTTAATTTTACTAGAACTTCATTCTGGGGTTAATTTTATGAGAACTTCATTCTGGATATTAACTATATTATAATTTCATGCTGTATATTCATTTTATTAGAACTTCATTCTGGAGTTTAATTCTATTAGAAAATCATTCTGAAAGTTAATATTATTAAAACTTCATTTTGGAAGTTAATTTTATTAGAACTTTATTTTGGAGGTTCATTTTATTAGAACTTCATTCTGAAGGTTCATTTTATTAGAATTTCATTATGGAGGTTAATTTTATTAGAAGTTCATAACGATGGTTAATTTTTAACTTTATTCTGTGGTTAATTTTATTAGAACTTCATTCTGGGTGTTAATTTTACTAGAACTTCATTCTGGGGATAATTTTATTAGAACTTCATTATGGGTGTTATTTTTACTAGAACTTCATTCTGGGGTTAATTTTATGAGAACTTCATTCTGGATGTTAATTTTATTAGAACTTCATTCTGGATATTAATTTTATTAGAACTTCATATTGGAGGTTAATTTTATTAGAACTCCATTTTGGAGGTTAATTTTATTAGAACTCCATTCTGGAGCTCTTTTTAACATAGAACCTCATTCTGGATATTAACTATATTATAACTTCATGCTGTATATTAATTTTATTAGAACTTCATTCTGGAGTTTAATTCTATTAGAACTTCATTCTGAAAGTTAATTTCATTAGAACTTCATTTTGGAGGTTCATTTTATTAGAACTTCATTCTGAAGGTTCATTTTATTAGAATTTCATTCTGGAGGTTCATTTTATGAGAACTTCTTTTTGGAAGGTCATTTTATTAGAACTTCATTCTGAAGGTAAATTTTATTAGAACTTCATTCTCGAGGTTCATTTTATTAGAACTTCATTCTGAAAGTTAATTTCATTAGAACTTCATTTTGGAGGTTCATTTTATTAGAACTTCATTCTGAAGGTGCATTTTATGAGAACTTCATTTTGGAAGGTCATTTTATTAGAACTTCATTCTGAAGGTAAATTTTATTAGAACTTCATTCTCGAGGTTCATTTTATTAGAACTTCATTCTGGAAGTTAATTTTATTAGAACTTTATTTTGGAGGTTCATTTTATTAGAACTTTACTTTGGAGGTTCATTTGATTAGAATTTCATTCTGGAGGTTCATTTTATTAGAACTTCATTCTGGAGGTTCATTTTATTAGAACTTCATTCTGGAGGTTAATTATATTAAACTTCAGTTTGAAGGTTAATTTTATTAGAACTTCATTACAGAGGTCAATTTTATTAGAACTTCATAACAATGGTAAATTTTATTACAACTATATTCTGGGTGTTAATTTTATGAGAACTTCATTCTGGATGATAATTTTATTAGAACTTCATAACAGAGGTCAATTTTATTAGAACTTTATTCTGGTGTTAATTTTATGAGAACGGAGGTTAATTTATTAGAACTCTGTTTTGGAGGTTAATTTTATTTTTTTTATTTTTTACATAGAACCTCATTCTGGATATTAATTATATTAGAACTTCATGCTGTATATTAATTTTTTTAGAACTTCATTCTGGGTGTTAATTTTATTAGAACTCCATATTGGAGGTTAATTTTATTAGAACTCTATTCTGGAGCTTTTTTAAACATTCTGGTTATTAATTATATTAGAATTTCATGCTATATATTAATTTTATTAGATCTTCATTCTGGAGGTTAATTTTATTAGAACTTCGTTCTGAAGGTTAATTTTAATAGAACTTCATTCTGGGAGGTAATTTTATTAGAACTTAATTTTGGAGGTTACGTTTATTAGAACTTCATTCTGGCGGTTAATTTTATTAAAACTTCAATTTCAAGGTTAATTTGATCTTAACTTCATTTTGGATATAAATTTTATTAGAACTTCATTCTTG
>JAMWET010005185.1:657500-678872 GCA_024036415.1 Prochilodus magdalenae | reverse complement strand
GGAAAAAGGAGAGAGTTAGAAGAAAGCTAGTATGGAATAAAGGGAGAGGGAGGGGAAAAGAGGGAGAGGGTGAGAGGGAGAAGGAAGAAGAGATTTAAAGTTAGGGAAATTTAGGGAAAAGGGTGTGTGTTCCATCAAACCGCACAATAGCCGTGCGGTTGTGGATCATTTGTACTTGTTGAAACATCAGTCTTTGTTACTGTGTGTGATGTCCATCCAGCAAGTAGCTCCCTAGGGTTACTACTAACAAGCTCCAGGTAACCAATGTTAGCATTGTTGGCTAAGTAGCTTTAGCTTGATCTGACAGTTGTTGCCTCAGTGTGTATACACAGCTACAGGCAGAAACCCAACATTAACAACATGATTAATCCATGTATCTGTACGGGCTGTCGACGAGTGCCAACCCTGTATGAGTGAAAAGCCAGGTGATTACCGACGCCCGACCACGCCCAAAACAGGCAGATTAGATTATTATTAGAGGTACAAACATTAATTTCACTTACAATTTCGGCACATTGACTCGCTGTAAACCAACTAATCAGATAACCAGCTAACCAGCTCATCAGGTTATATATGATCTCACCAAAAAAGGGGAAACGACTTGTTTCATTCTAGGACCAAATCACAGGGTAAGTGGGTGTGTGAAACAGTGTTTTGGTAATTTTCACCCCCACCAAAGCCACAGACCCAGACATCAGAGAGCAAATTAAAAAAATGCTGAATAATTGTATTATATGGCACTTTTGAATGCACAGTAACGGAAAAGGCTTGTGTTAATTGTAAATGAGAGGGTTGGATGATTAGGGGAACATCAATCTACTTTATAACTGCTTTATAAATGTTGCATGTGCATCTCGTGAAGTCCAGACCCAGTAAATTACATTTTTAACTATATTTATATATATAAGAAATACTGTATATCTGCTTTAGCCTGGAATTCCGTATCAGTGCAGCTCTAAAAATAATTGTATCGCAATTTATGATTTCATGATTCATTAAATTGTAAGTGAAATTAATGTTTGTACCTAATAATAATTTGTATTATTAGGTATCTAATAATTTGTACCTCTAATAATAATCTAATCTGCCTGTTTTGTGGATTGTTGGGGTCAATCTGTATATTCCCTGGCATTTTCACTCATACAGAGCTGGCACTCGTTGACAGCCCGTACAGATACATGGATTAACCATGTTGTTAATGTTGGGTTTCTGCCTGTAGCTGTGTATACTCCATCGTGATGATGACCATACCGTGCGGTCAGAATGCGGTTATGCTCCAGCGCTGTGTTGAACGGACTCCCAGGCTTTCCCCTGCCCGCTGGGGTTGCTCTGTGTGCCCCAAATATCACTGGCCTCCTGTTGAAAGAGCCAGGGATGCAGAAGCCGAGGGAGGAGGTAAAAAGGAGGAGAGGAAAAAAAGGAAAAGTTGTCAGAAGAACATGCCGGTCTCGCTGCGACTTCAAAAGCTCCCCTTCCCCAGGATATTAAGCGACTGTGATGAAAAATTTAGTGAGCGTTAAATAAGGCGCTTTGAAGTGATCTGTTTTGGCTCAGCAGTCTCCGAATTTCCGGAGCCCCTCTGCTATCACCACCATGTTGGGGGGGAAAAAAACCCACAAAGCCCAGGAATCGGGGGCAGCCTGACAAGATGCCAACATTAACATTACAGCCAGTGGCACCGGCCTTAGGGTGGGGTGGATCGGTGGCTTGTCGTTCTTTCCCCTGGCTCTTCTTTTTTGGCTCATCCTATTTTGTATCTCCTCATTTCTCTCTTTTCCTCCCACTTTACTGTCACCCTTTGCCCTCTGGTTATGGTAGACATCTGTTGCTCATATGTTAGTTTTGAAAATGAGCTTCCAGCTCAGTGGGGACTTGTGGAACACAGTAGTTCCAGGCAGGAGGCGCTGCGCGGGAGAACGCTGGCGGCGGGCCCTTTTTGTTGCTGGACAGGCCGAACTGTGTTGGAGAAAGCGTTCTGAATAGTTTTCATTTTATACGTGCTCTGGCCACGAATCCGTTTTGTCATAGTGATAAAAAAAAAACATTCGGTCCTCTGAGAAACTGATGTGCACCACTCATGTTCGTTTTGGTTGAGTAATTAATTTGAAGTAACTGAAATTGCATAATAAAGGTTTGACCTTGCCAATCAGATTCCATCTTTGAATTCCTGGAAGTAAAGCAACACATCCTCTACAGGGAGCAAATGTAAGTATTCTAGATTGTTGTCTGCAAAATTTTAGTTTTTAGTTGCTGAACAAATATGGCGGTATCGATGATGTTAATAATGGTTGTGATGCACTGAGTTGTTTTTTATATGCTGCTTGTAAACAGCATTCCGTGATATAATCTCATGATGCATTATTACACCTGGTTTATGTGTTGTAGTTTTCAGCCTGCCCGGGTTCTCCATACGTGTATACTCACGTGTGTGAGTGTGTGTATATATATATATATATATATATATATATATATATATATATATATATATATATATATATATATATATATATAGATATTTCCTTTCCTTATTCAACTATGCCAATGTAAATATAGATTTCCATTCTATGGGGACTAAAATATGGATGATGGATGATATATATATATATATATATATATATATATCATCTATATTTTTGTCCCCATAGAATGGAAATCTATATTTACATTGGCATAGTTGAATAAGGAAAGGAAATATATATATATATATATATATATATATAAGTTGAATAAGGAGAGTTTGGTACCATGGTATCGTGCTGTAAACATGTACCTCTCGTCTGTTCCTTACAAATCCCACATTTGCAAAAGATGACAGTAAACAGAGCAATTCAAAAATTCAAATTCCAGAATTTCTGACTTGCACCCTTAAAATTTCCATACGTCAGCTGAGCAACAGCAATGCAAATGGGGGACTATGTGGAGAAATCAGCAGGCATGGTTGATGTTCACCTTTAAGCGAGGCTGAAGTTGGCTGTGTCTGTATGTATGTATGTCTGTCTGGGCTACGTTTCTTAGCCTTGATATAATTTGTGATTTTACCAGTGTTCTACAAAGCCTGCACCAGTTGCTATGGAATACTGCACTTGTGGGCGGAGCACTGTATATATTTTATAGATTCTGATGATGAATTCTGAAAATGTCCTCGTAATTACTGAGCTGGTACCCGGTAGAGAAATCCACAGCACCAGCACAGGGGCTGCTTTGGTGCAGCTTTGCAGCAGTTTGGAGCTTCACTTTTGCTTTTTCTGCCCTTTTGCTCATTACGCTCTCTAATTGGGATTGTAATGCATTATTGGAGCAGTCTGCAGCAAAACGGCGGTTATGATTGGCATGGGGGCTCAGACCTCTCCGGTGTTTCGGCATTATTGAAGAATATGGTCACTGTGAGGCTGTGAAAAGTTCAGCTGAGCTTCTCGTGCATTGAATGGAGACATAATTAAAATGTGTCTGGTTTTAACTGCTGTGAAGGTGGAGTTTTATTCATTTGTGAAAAAGTGACCAAAAACTTTGTCTGATTGTAATGACGGTATATCAGGGTTACCGTGATGAACTGTGCGGTCGTATGTTTGTCTGAACTTGTGAGTGCTTGTGAGTGCTGTAGGAATACTGAGCAACGTGAGCATAATTAGTGCTGGATAATTGGATTTAGTGCAGAGCAGTTCACTAATGTGGCACTATTAGTGGTTTTGTCTGTTCTAACGTTTCAGAGCTGTCTATAGAAAAACATGCGTCTCCAAAATGGCACCTTTACAGGAGAGGCCAAAAACCTCATTTCATTCTAATGGAAGTCAATGGGAACAGACTAATTTCCAAGCAGCTTTGGTTCTGTTGGTCCCATCATCATGAAATTTTCCCCTTAGCAGCTGCTGTGTTCAAATGATTCATAAAAATAAATAAATAAATTAATTAATTAATAATAATATATAATTAATAATAAATAATAAAAGCAACAATATGTCAGTTGCATGTGACTATGAATTGAAGCTGTAGCTTTGTAGCTTTAGGTTCATTTATTCTAGAACCTAACCTGAAACTGGTTTTAAGGAGCTAAAATTAAGATTCTTGGCATCTGCTGACGTATCACTTCACTGCTGTTGGAACAAAACCTCTTATTACTAATACTGTAATTTTTCACTAGTTGTCATAATTAGAAAAAGTCCCCATTACGTTGTGTGTGAATTCCATGATGAATGAATCTAAAGAAATGTAAAATAAATAATAATAAAAAAAATAATAATAAAAATGAAACACTATGAAACCTCAATACTGTGATGCATGTTGTGTATTATGAAAATGCCTTGAAGTATTGTGATATTATGTTGTGCTGCATTGCTGAACAAGAGCACTGAACATATATGAGCATATATACTATATATGAGCATACATCATAAAACCAGCAGATTTAGACAAATGGTACATGCAGCAACCAGCGTGACTTCATAAACTGAAGCCAGTCTTCATATATCTGTTTATTGTTGGATGTGTTTCCACCTGCTGTCCCTGAAACCCTTCTTATTTGCAGTCTTGGCATTTAAAGCTGTTTGAATTGTGACCCTGCTGGTATGATGTGTTGTTAGCATTGTGTTGCCTAACCCCGCAGCACGTGTACCATGAAAATACCTTTGCGCCCCACCTTTGCTTTGCGGCCCACCGTTTCTCTCTAATATGGCGCATACCTGCAAAGCATTACTCTGCTTTCCAAAAGTTTGTGTTTCCTTGTTGAAGCTGGCAGCGCAAGCCAATCACTTTTAAGTGTGCTGCGTCCTTAACAGGAGACGGTCCGCGGAACGCTTCGCATTTAAGACAGATGTCGGAGCGAGCGCTTGTTGACCAAAGAGAGGAGGGAGCGCGGTGTAATGATGTGTTGTGGAGAGTGGCACTTGCACGTTCCTGAGCTGTTGGAGTTTGTGGTTAATGACACAGGAAGGGCCCGCTGCTTTATTGTTGCTGTGAACCCCCCCCCTCCCACCACCACCAAACCACCACCACCCCTCGCTGTAGCATCCTTGGAGGACTCGGTATGAATTCTCACTGTCATGTCCAAGGACGAGTGGCGCAGGGTCAGCTAATTGCTTTTATGATTATGATTTCACGTCAGATTTATCGTGCGTGCTCGGAGCACTTTTTGAGGTCTGCCGCAGATGCCAGCTTCAGAAAATGAGTTTACAGCTCTGGGCTTGCTGGGGCCTCTTGTTTTAGCGCAGGTCGCTCTTTTTGACTCATTACACATTACTGATTGGAGGTGAATCACTCTGCTTTTTCCTGTAAAGGCTTTGCGCCGTCGCCAGGCTTTCCCCCTTCGGGCGCCGTTTGCGCTCATTTCTCTTTTTTTGTAGAATCCCCTCTTCAACCTCCTGTTTGTTTACTGGTATGAAATGCTCGTGGCATGACTGAGGGATGACGCTAACCAGAATTCTCAGTAGTTTCCCTTTTGAACTGTGAAATGGCATGTCTATAAAACCCCGCGTCTTTCTTCTGAATCTCTGATGCTGAATTATTTGGACTCTTTCATAGTTTCCAGAATGCTAAACTGCTGTCTTTTTTTAACTTTTGATGACTCTCGTTTTTTTTTTCCCTCTGCTCTTTGAAAAGGATGAGTAGATAGAGATGAGTGGAGCCCAGATTTCATTATT
This sequence comes from Prochilodus magdalenae, assembly GCA_024036415.1. Lineage (NCBI taxonomy): Eukaryota > Metazoa > Chordata > Actinopteri > Characiformes > Prochilodontidae > Prochilodus > Prochilodus magdalenae. Next base: position 673,239 of record JAMWET010005185.1, on the reverse strand, counting down.
CTGTGGTTTGGGTCTTCTGTGTGCTGCTGGACCAGATCACTGGAGCCGGATCCCTAGGGGCCAAATTCAGCAGATTTATGGCCGGACATCTCCCCACATGAAAAGCCCATTTCTTTTTTATTTCTTTTTCTTTTTTTCCCCCTTCATACACTCAATTTTCATTTAGAATCGGTGCTTGGACTCTTTGTTCAGATACTGAATGTTTTTGTCTGTTGACATACTTCACACCGAGAATTCCTGCTGTTTAAGAAGCGCTTTATTAATTATGATGAATGAACAGACCTGTGGAAGAAAGGCAAGGCTTCGTTTTAGCACCTTCTGCTTAGTTTGACTCCAGCTGTCCTCATCCTGCGAGGTAAACATCCCAATTAATTTCTGACCATTATTGACATTTCACCTCAACATGAGCAGCTGAGCAGTTTAGAGCCGTCCTTTCGTGATGACGTGACTTTGGCTCAAGTGTCTGTGCTTTTTCTAGACCTTTGAATTTCCCTACTTTGTACTGACCTGCGTTCTTTGACTTGTAGCCAGGTCTTGGCCGTTTGGTCATTAAGTTGATAAGTAGGCAGCGCATTTTTGCCATCTGTACTCTTTGATTTGAAATGTCTGTAAACAGTATGAAGGAAATGCTGATGTTGTTAGCATAATGACCATTAACTAAACTTCGGCTGAAAGCAAAGCAGAGCTCCAAGCTTTCCATTTAGGTAACAGCGCTGGTGTTCGTATCAAAAGCTTCTTCGCTCCTTCTGGACCTTCATGGGTTCTTTAGTTCAGGCAGTGATTCTGAATATGAACATGAGTCCTCAAATAGAACCTGTTCTCTCTTTCATGGTGACATGGTTCTTCAGATTGAGGGCATGTGGACATAGTACCCAAAATGGTTCATTTATGAAGGTTGAGGTCAAAATGGAGGAGCGTTTTTTGCTGCTAGATAAAACCATATATAACACATCGTTCTGAAGCATCCTGATCAAGCAAAGAACCCTTTAAGCAGCAGATTAAGTAACTGTGGCCCTGCAGTCTGGTTGCTTTGTGTTTACGGGTTAGTACTTTAGGTAGTGAGCTTGTAGTGAGCTTGTGGTCATGATGCTAGAAGACTGACTTGTACATCCCCGTGTTGTCTGATGCATTGTGATTAGGGTTATGCAATACATCGTTTCAGCATCGTCAGCACACGTGTTATTCACGTTGCAGGAAGTTCAACGTTAGATAAGATGGACTAAACGAAACATCATGCTACAACTTATTTGCTGCTTGTTACACAAGAAAAGCTCGTGCAGCTCCTACACTCTGATTTAAGTCTTCTCGAATACACAGAGTAGAGTAGTCACAGCACTCACCTGCCTTTGTCTCTGAAACCCATTATACAGCATTAAAAGAGGAAAAATTAACAGTATTCATAATTAATGTTTTTATAGTAATAAATAATAACAATAATAATAATAATAATGAACAATAATAAACTTTTTAATATTAAAAAAATATTAATTATGAATATTGTTTGTAAATAATATCGTTCTGAATAGATTTTTATTGGGAAAAATGACATTTCCCATCGTCATGCAATCCTAATTGAGATGTTAATTGAGCTGTGCATTCTTTTTGAGAAAGGCATTCAGAAACTCTGGAGGTGGTCTAACTTGAGGTGCATAGGGCATACATCGCAGCCCTAGTGGGGCACATTTTTTGACTGGCCTGGGAATAGCATGCTACCTAGCACTGCGTTAGCCTAACGTTCAGTCATGTAAGGACTGTCATGTAGCAGAGCCTGGATACGGGTGGAGTGGTGGGTTTTCGGGAGTACAGCAGACGGCTGTTTCTTCTTGTTGTGTTTAGGGTAGTTTTCAGTGAATCGAGACTGTAACCTCGAGTTGTCCCAGTTTCTCCCCAACCTCTCCTAATGCTGTAGTAGTTCGCCTACACTGAAGGCCTACATTTGGCCAAACAAAACCGAATATTAGAATCCCAAAAATAAGAACTAAACACCTACTCAATAAGCAAATAGCCGAATATTTGGGTCCAAGCTCAGTAATAACTCGAGCCTCCACATAACAGAGTGAGTGATTCTCTGTCTGGGCAAGCATGACTGCCCATACCAATGATAGACACTGGATTTGCCCAAGTCTGTAACACGCTCAAACTGTACGACACCCTAGCTAAGAGCATCTGCCAAATGCAGAAACATAGCAGGGAAATTTGCAGTAGAGAAAAAATACACTCACGTCTCATTCTGCCTGTTGCAATATAAATGAAATGATGAAATACGTAATAATTATGAAATAACTGCTGCTAGTTAAAAATGCAGTAATTGTGGCAGGCCTATTTCACTAACATCCACCCATGTCAATTATACAGCCTTCTTTAAACAAAAGCCTTTTTGATGTTTCCAGGTTTAATGCCAGAACATCTGGATGGATTGAAAGCTAGCTACTGATGCAGTAGAAGATGCTACACTCAGGCTACACTGAAGTCAGCTGGGGAAAGTTGTCAGAAGTAGTCCTAAACCTGCTGAAGGAGCTGTCCTGGCTGCGTGTGGTTTTCTGCTGACTGCAGGTTTCTGGCCGGTGCGTGGCCTGCAACATGTGACGTTTTAATAGAATGGCTGTATCCCTGTGGGAAAGCACAATTAGTTTTGTCATACGAGTCAAAAGCGATCAACAGGAGAAGGTCCTGGGGATGAGTCAAAGACCGGTGGCTCCTCTAATTCTGCCTGAGTCACCACTGAATAGTAACCATTTGGAGCATCTCGGTCAACTGCTCTGATCTAATCAGGGCATGACTGTTTCTTGTGTTAGCTTGTATTGTAGAGTTTTCGTAACAAGCCGGCTGACAGTGTTTTTATTAGAAATCATGGTTTCTGGTTGGTGACTCTGCAACTGTTGAGCAATTTTAGGCATTGGGTTTTTCCCCATCTTACTCAGCTGTGTTCAGTCATTCCTACATAATTGACCGGATAATGTAAAGGCTATTTGTTGCTCAGCTGCATCTACCTTCATAATATTTAGTGAGGACATAATTATTTAAACGCAGTTTAATACAAAATAGTGTTTAGCCTCTGAAAGCTACTTCACAGAAATGTATTTCATGATTAACTGCTGTTATACTTTTCTTAATGCTTAAATATTGTACTGTGATAGCTTTCTGAAAACGATAAGCTATTTACCACTATGTTACCATATGTGTAGTACAGGGGTTGGACAATGAAACTGAAACACCTGTCATTTTAGTGTGGGAGGTCTCATGGCTAAATTGGACCAGCCTGGTGGCCAATCTTCATTAATTGCACATTGCACCAGTAAGAGCAGAGTGTGAAGGTTCAGTTAGCAGGTAAGAGCACAGTTCTGCTCAAAATACTGCAATGCACACAGCATTATGGGAGACATACCAGAGTTCAAAAGAGGACAAACTGTTGGTGCACGTCTTGCTGGCGCATCTGTGACCAAGACAGCAAGTCTTTGTGATGTATCAAGAGCCACGGTATCCAGGGTAATGTCAGCATACCACCAAGAAGGACGAACCTCCACCAGCATCACGTAGTGACCTGGCCACTATCCTGCAAGAAGAATGGCTCAAACTCCCTCTGACCACTGTGCAGGACGCAGTATATGTCATTCCCAAGACAAAAGGAGGCCCTACACCATACTAATAAATGATTGTGGTCTAAAACCAGGTGTTTCAGTTTCATTGTCCAACCCCTGTATATATATATACACCATTGGCAGACGGCTGCACAACGCAGGACTACATGCACACAGACCGTTACCACAACTGTCCTTAACACCACGTCAACGTCAACAAAGACTGCAGTGGTGCCGTGCCAGGCTGTCATGGAGTGACTCAGAATGGCAGTGGGTCCTGAGTTTGTCTTGGTGGAGACGACCAAAGAATCTCTGTGCACAGATATTGATGGTTTGTTGTCATGTGTCCAAAAGGCCTGGTGTTACTCCACCTCCAGCCCTACCGCACATCAACAGGAACTGTGTGAGGATATTTAAGCTGCATGGGATGGGCGCCATACTGAGAGAGACCACTTCTGTATGTGTAGCTCAGTAAATATTCCCCATATCAGTCTAAACTGATCATCATGTATTGTTCCTGGTAACCTTAATCTTCCTTCCCAACAGCACTGCAAACCCACACCTCCCTCTGGGTGCAGGAAGGGTGTATGTTATCAGTATTGGGTATTCAAATATTTGCTGGCTGTGTAGGAGTCTGACCTGTTCAGCATGCCCTGTTCAGTTTTGTGTTCCTTGTCTAAACTGAGCCCCAAAAATGATCATTCTCGCTCTTTCCTTGTGATGCCCCCTCCCCAGCTTCACTGGGAATCAGGAGCCCATACCCTGGAAAACAGCACCAGGCCATTATCCTTCCTCCACCAAACTTTATAGTTGCATTCCAGTGAGCAATGTCCACCTGGCATCCACCAAACCCGGATTCATCCATCAGACTGCGAGATAGTAAACCGTGGCTCATCACTTCAGAGAACAAATTTCTGCTGCTCCAGAGTCCGGTAACGGCATGCTTTACACCACTCCAGCCGACATTGGGCATTGCACAGAGATCTTAGGCTTCTGTGTGCAGCTGCATAGCAATCAAGCTTCCAACGTACAGTTCTTGAGCTGATGTGTGTCCAGAAGGTACACACTTCAGCTCTCGCCGGCTCGGCTTGGAGAGTTTGCCACTTAAAGGCTGAGCTGTCGCTGCTTCGAGTCCCTTTCGTTTTCTATAATAGCACTTACAGTTGACCGGGACAGGACTAGCAGGACAGTGCCATGTTTAGTCAAGTCCCGGGGCTGTTCAGCATGGCCTATTCTGACACCAGTATTCGTCTACGCTGGTTGCGTAGCTACGTGCTTGATTTTCTACACCTGTTAGCAATAAGCGTGACTGCAGGCTATACAGTACACGTCAGCCGATGACTGATCTTCTACATTTCCCTGACCTTTTCTAATTTTATTTGTTTTTCGTCAGTTTCCGTCCTCAGCCCATAACGCACAAACCACAACTTCACAAGGACGCCTTCATTTAAAGCCTGTGATGGAGTGGAAGACAATAACATATCAGATCTATAATTTCCAATTTGCTGGAGCTGTGTCATTATATGTTTGCATGAGGAAAGACAGAAATATGACACTATTTTAATTACAGCGCCGCGGAAGCCTTTAAAGCGCGTGGGAAGGGAAGTGTAAGGCACCGGCCATTGACACTAACTTTGTAATTACTCGCGTCTGAATGCAAGTTTCCCTCCTTGCCTTATTTGTATGTTTGAGGAAGCTCTACGAAGAGCAGACATGTCAGAGAGAGAAAGAGAGAGGAGACTAGGAGTCTCAGGCTGCCTGTCCCCTGTCAGGCAAACACCCGCACACACACACACACGTCCCTCTCAGCCTCCAATGTCACTTTCAAGGCATAATTACCCCAAGTTGTGTTGATTAGTGTAAGAAGCAATTATGCCAGTTTTTCCGCCGCAAATGAGGAGACGTGATGGCCCACTGATTGACAGGAAACATCCCTGCTTTAATAAGTAAATGACTATGGTAATGCAGGTACTGAGACCCTTTGATATGTCAGCATCTTTTTCGTTGCAGGCCCTGTCCCTCTGATTTTAATGAACAGGAGGCTGATTGAAGCCCTGTGTGTTTTCGACTTGCGCAGTCTGCCAGTAGGGAGGCCTGTATATAACCCGGTGAGCGCGTCGCACCGAAAAAAAAAAAAGCCTGTCTCTCGTAGGGGCTTCTGGAAGCTTTTGATCAAACGAATGAGAGGAAAATGGTCTCCTTGGTACAATGCGAAAGCCCAGAATTTCCTTGTTGCATTGCTTTAAAGCATGCAATTATTTTTCAGAAGTCTGGAAATCAGAGAAAAATGATTTGTAATTGACACATTGGGAATGTTCTTTATCGGGCCGCGCAGTGCGTTATTAGCTGTTAATTCATCTGCCAACTCCCCTGCAGCGCCAGTTATTTGTTTAAATGGGGGGATTCCCATGGTGCATTTGTAACTACGCTGCTGAAAACGCTGCTCTCTATAATTATTTAACATTACACGCTGGCTTATAGTGGTTATCGGTTGAGGGGATATTAGCATGGGACGAGGCAAGAGTTGTTTAAAAGTGAATGGGGCTCCTGGTTGATGCTTTGCGGAGGAGTTTGCTGTATATGCTGAATGTCGGTGGTTGGTGTAGCTCAGTGGATAACACCACTATCCTCCAGGGAACCACCACCACATGTGGGAGACTAGGGTTCGATTCCTGGTCTGGGTGACTACGCTGTGCTACACCAATAAGAGTCCTTGGGCCAGACTCCTAACACTAGTTTAACCTACCTGTAATATGATTTACCTTGTAAGTCGCTCTGGATAAGAGCATCAGCTAAATGCCATAAATGTAAATGTCTTATGGTTGGCGCATGTACAAGCGCTGTAGTGTTGGGACAGTGCAGTTATGTTGAGCTGTTTGTGCATGTTTGTACTCCAGATCAGACTCTTGTTACCGTGGTACCATGTATTCCATATATTAAAGGGGAATTCCCACATATATACACCCATCACCAAGTACAAGTACTTTTTGCAATCAGCTGACCGGAATGTAACTTGGTGGGTGGGTTTGACATTGTGAGACATGCAAATGATTCAGGTTTCACTCTTGGGCCTTATTGCATTTAGCTGGCGCTCTTATCCAGAGCAACTTACATTGGTTATCATATTACAGGTGGGCCAGTGTAGTGTTAGGAGTCTTATTGGTGTAGCACAGCGAAGTCAACCAGACCGGGATTCAAACCCCAGTCTCCAACATGTGGTGGTGGCTCCCTGGTGTGTTATCCGCTGAGCTACACCAACCACAGGTATTGCAGTACCTGACTGACTATATGAGGTGGTCCCGTTGTGCGTGCTTTTCCATTTTGACTGTTGAGTTCGCAACCGAAGTATGCCTCGGTGGAGAGTTTGAAAGCAGTTGGAGGAGTCTGAGACGGGTCTCAGTGGAGGGCTCCAGGAAGGGAGTTGGTCTTATTGACGTATTACAGATACTCCCACACTGTTGCTGGCGGTGGATAGAGGGAGGCACGCACCACAAATATCTGAGAAGCTTTGCCCGACAGATTCTCCAGCATAGCTCCAGCACCTTTGGCAGACGGCTGCACGGTGCAGGACTTGCATGCACACAGACCGTTGAGACGACCAGACTGCCATGAAGTGACACAGAATGACAGCCGGTTAACTTCACTGACGAGTCCCACTTTTGTCTTGGTGAAGACAACCAATGATCCGTGTGTGGAGGCACCGTGGTCGGCACCAAGATGAACTGCTTTGTTGTCACACGTCCAAAAGGTGGTGTCACTCCACCTCCATCTCAACCACACAATCTGCAGGAACTGTGTGAGAATTTTAAAGCTGCATGGGATGGATTATCACAGGACACCATTAGGAACCTCTACACCTCCATGCCGAAACGTCTGGCATGTTGCATTATCAAACATGGTGGCCTGACACCATACTGAGAGACACTACTTCTGTATGTGTAGCTCAATTATTATTCCCCATATCAGTCTAAATTTATTATAATTTATTAAATTGATCATATTTATCATTTATTTCCTTCCCTGTGCAGTACATATTAAACATTAGGTCTCTCGTCTCAAAGTCTTCTTTCACGCCTTTTGCACTGTAGTCGTCCAGGAAGAGTTTTCTTCAGCGTTCTGTATTATTCTTCTGCTGTCAGTTGCTGTGGTCTACCTCGACCTGGTTATTGCAAACTGTTTACTCATTCAGTAGTTTCATACTGCCTTCCTACTGTACAGACAGTCATGGTGGTTAATGTCTTTGACCTCAAAATAAAACTCAGAAGGCAAACTCCCCCAGCTACAACCAATCGTACACGGCTTCTTTGTATGTGGACCACTAATAGTTACAGTTTTAAAAACCGTAACCCGACACTCGGGCTCAGCTGAAACTGCAGAATAAAGGCACGTTGTTTACATGATTAGATATGAAAAACATTAGTTTACATATGAAAAACGTTTTTCAGAAAAAACTTGCTGTTCTTTAGTCCCGGTGCATCTTCATTTGGTTCACAAGTGCACAGTTTAGGAATATAGAGTATCACTGCAGCAACCAAAGAATAAATTTTAAATTTTATTATTTTATTTTTCTTTCTTTTTTAAGTTTTGGAATACTTTACCCATTGAATCATAAGTCAGTTAGATGTAAAATCTGGTTTGGTGTGAAGTGGTCAACTCTGAATATCTTTATAATGGTGATGGTTCCTATAGGATGAGTGGTTGGAATGGTTGTTGGGTTAAATTGTCCTTGAGTTGTTTTTGGGCCAGTCCAGTACCACAATAAGCCCGTCCCTGGTTATATCACATGTCCGACTGAGTGTGAAACTCGATTCATACGTATTTCTCAGAATATCAAACCCACCCACCAAGTTTCATTCCAGTTGGTATATACATACACACACACACACAAACACACACACACACACACACACGTACATACATACATACATACATGCATACACACACACACACACACATACATACATACATACATACATACGTACGTACGTACACACACACACACACACACATACACACACACACACACACACATACATACGTACGTACATACACACACACACACACACACACACACACACACACACATACATACATACATACATATATACATACATGCATGCGTACGTACATACACACACACACACACACACACACACACATACATACATACATACATACATACATACATGCATGCGTACGTACATACACACACACACACACACACACACACACACACACACATATATACACACACACACACACATACATACATATATACACACACACACACACACATATGTACATATACATATACACACACACACACACACACACACACACAAACATACATACACGCACAAAGCTGAATTACGGAGATCGAGACGCGCTGTCGCTGTCCTGCACTGTCATGCAGCTTCTGAAACTACTGGTTCACTGACTCCAAGAGATGGAGGTAGCGGATTAAGTGTGCATAAACACATAAACGTCTGCTCTACCCTCAATAGGCATCCCGAAATATTAAATACGATACCTGGAGATGAAGGATGGCATTTTGTTACTTAACCTTACATCCTTTTATCTGAAAAAGTAATTTAATGAACATAGAAATATCCAGTTCTGTTTCACTGTCCTGATACTTCTGCCTCTCCCTGTAGGTTAATGTGCTTTGGGAAGACTGGCCCTGTCTCCTGCCTTCAGATTAGAGTGGATTATATTGGATTTCTGTTCAGATGGATTTAATTAAGCCCTTTTCTGCAGTGCACTCAGTTTAAAGTTGTGGTTTGGTGCAGTGTTAGTATTGTTCAGACTGTTAGGCTTCTTTCCTCCTGCTGGCGAATGTGCTGGAGACTCTTAAAAGGTGTTTTTGAATTCACAGTATGTGGAAGCACTACTTGGATTAGATCATGAACAGACTGAACACCCCGCCCCCTCCCCCTTTACACTAAGCACACCAGGCCCATGTGTGTGCTGCTGCATAAATATAATAGGATCATTTGCACCAGCACTCACAATCCTAGCTGTAATTTATATGGATTGAATGAGTGCTGCATTGTGGAAAAGCATGAGTGGACCAAATGCTCATTTGTCACCTCTAATAAATGTTGGAATGTAAATTATGAAGTTATGCTTCAGATGTAAATGCACTTTATTTCAGTCTCTTAATGCGGAGGCCCTTCGCCAGAACATTAAGAGAATGCGCTGGAAAAGGGAGGAGGGAGGGGAAAAACCCCCCCATAAAAATTCAGTCTGTTTTTATAATCAATAATAAGCACAAAAGAGTTGAGATGAGGGAGCATTATAAAATATCTGAGGCTAGTTCATAAATTATTGCTGGAAAACTGGCTTGTACACAAAAAAATGTAAATACATTAATGTTATTAATAATATAGTGACTAATAGTTCTATCAAGGCTGTAATAGCAGTTTAATGAAATATGACAGCAGGAATATATTACAGTTTCGCTCTAAAATGAGAGCTCACAGGACATTCATCAGTGCCTTTTCAAACGCAATATTTTGATTATTTTGTTCAACTAATTGCTTCTATTTTTTCACCCGCCTCTCCCCCCGCCATGTCTTCTTTTTGTGAAAGACAAATGTATAATGGATATTAATTAATAATTGTCTTTTTTTTTTTTCTTAGTCTGATGAAAAGTAATGAGAGGAAAACACTAATGGGGTTCATGTTTCTGTGTGGCGCAGAGAGGATTATGGCTTTATCAGGCCGATCGTAGGAACGAACAGTGCTAGGTGAACTTTGCATAAACGAGCCGAAGGAAACCTCGGATAGTAGTTCTGAAATATTCCTGAGATACATATATGGATCTAAAGCGAAGGACCAGGATGCTGTCTCTGTGTGTTTGCGAGTTTAAAAAAAAGTCCAGTTGTCCATCAGGGCTGCTCATCATGTATATTGTGTATATCGATATGAGTACCGTAAGTATCGTGAGTGCTGAAATCACTGTTGGGTTATTTTGTTGATCACACTGTTCACAGGAAGACAGAGAACATATACAGGTTATAAATTATAAAACAAATATTAACAAAAAAACAAGTTTATTTTTGCTCAAATATGCGAGTATATCATTCTACACTGCTACTGCTACACAGCTACTGCTACACTGCTTCTTCTATACTTCTACAATGCTACTGCTACACTGCTACTTCTACACTGCTACTTCTATACTGCTACACTGCTACTTTTATACTGCTACACTGCTACTGCTACACTGCTACTGCTACACTGCTACTTCTACACTGCTACTTCTACACTGCTACTTCTACACTGCTACTTCTATACTGCTACACTGCTACTTTTATACTGCTACACTGCTACTGCTACACTGCTACTTCTACACTGCTACTTCTACACTGCTACTTCTACACTGCTACTTCTATACTGCTACACTGCTACTTCTATACTGCTACACTGCTACTTCTACACTGCTACACTGCTACTTTTATACTGCTACACTGCTACTGCTACACTGCTACTTCTACACTGCTACTTCTACACTGCTACTTCTACACTGCTACTGCTACACTGCTACTGCTACACTGCTACTTCTACACTGCTACTTCTACACTGCTACTTCTACACTGCTACTTCTATACTGCTACACTGCTACTACTACACTGCTACACTGCTACTGCTACACTGCTACTGCTACACTGCTACTTCTACACTGCTACTTCTATACTGCTACACTGCTACTTCTATACTGCTACACTGCTACTTCTACACTGCTACTGCTACACTGCTACACTGCTACTTCTATACTGCTACACTGCTACTGCTACACTGCTACTGCTACACTGCTACTGCTACACTGCTACTTCTACACTGCTACACTGCTACTGCTACACTGCTACTGCTACACTGCTACACTGCTACTGCTACACTGCTACTGCTACACTGCTACTTCTATACTGCTACACTGCTACTGCTACACTGCTACTGCTACACTGCTACTGCTACACTGCTACTGCTACACTGCTACTACTGTTAAAAACACTTGTTAACGGTGTGACCGAGAGTCCGAGAGGGCGTGTATGGCTGATGTTATCGAGGTCCAGGCACGTGTTTATCAGCCTCGTGTTGTTCAGGATGGTGTAAGCTCAGTAGCTCATCTGAAGAAGCAGCTTTCACTACACTCTGTGAAAACGGGCAGATTTTCCTCGCCATGCTTTTTATTTTTATTTTCAAATTGATTCATTTATTTTTGTTTTTCTCTTCACAGTATTTAACCACTTATCCATTCATGAACTTAAATATTAACTCGCTATCTGAAGGAATGCAGTTCTTAAATTGCAGGAGCAGCAATTTAGAGTTTAGCCGCCGCTATCATTTCAGATGTTGCCTTACCAGACTTCCTCGTCTTGTCTTGTGTAATGTATGTGTATGTAGGTAGATTGCACACAGCATACATACATACATACATACATACATACATACATACATACATACATACATACATACATACACATACACACACACACACACACACACACACACACACACACACACACACACCCATATATATATATATATATATATATATATATATATATACATATATATATATATATACATATATATATACATATATATATATACATATATACACACTTACCATATAGGAGCACTATTCCAATTACACAATTACACACTGTAGTCCATCTGTTTCTCTGTATACTTAGTTATCCCCCTTTCACCCTGTTCTTCAGTGGTCAGGACCTCCACAGAGCAGGTATTGTGTGGGTGGTGGATCATTCTCCGCACTGCACTGACGCTCATGAGGTAGTGGTGGTGTGTTAGTGTGTGTGGTGCTGATGTGAGTGGATCAGACACATCAGAACTGTTGGACTGTGTCCACTTACTGTCCGCTCTATTTGACACTCCTACCTTGCCGATTCAGAGACAGTAGCTCATCTGCTGCTGCAGAGTTTGTGTTGGTCAGTCTCTAGTCCTTTAAAGAAAGTCTGGACCTTTACAATTAAAAATAATTGGAATTTAAAATGGATCAGAATATTACTGACACAAATTTGCATCCGGCCCTACAGGTACTCTTAATCAAACGCGGGAAGAATGCACGTCGCTGATTACTATTGTCTTCCAGTAATGTTTCCAGTATTGTTTAGGGCGTGCTGAAAACACAATTGATATGACACAGTTAAAGAGTGACCTGCCTAATTTTTATCTAAAATTATTGACTTTATTGGGTCACATTAATGCCATTGTTCGTTAAAATGCCCACGGAAACTCATCACAGCGTGCGATAAACTGACACAGTACATAGTAAACAATTGTGTAACTCGTTAGAAAGCTCATTTTCATATTGCAGCCTTCTGCTATATCAGTTCTGCAAAGGTCAGTATTGCAATATCAATTAACAAGCAATATATTGTGTGAAGCTCTAGTGCCTATATTCCCCCTCCCCCTCATCTGAAGCTGCTTTGTGTTTGAGCAGTAGAGGATGCTGGAGACTGTAGTTATGCTTCTCTTCCTTAGCACTCAGATTAGCATCGCCACACCCACACCACAGCTCTGACCTAGCCCTTACGATCCTCAGACGTAACCTGGTACAGCAGACACTTCAGGCCTCACCCAGTATTTCCAAACCTCCAAGCCTTACCTGGAACAGTACGCCTTATGAGCATTGCGAGAAGACAGTCGTTGCATGGACTTGCTCCTATATAAACACTGTTGCCTCGGGGCTTCAGTAACTCTGGTGTTTGTGGATGAGTACTTTCCCCTGCTATTGAGTCAGACACTCGCTGCTTCTGATGCCATTGATGGAGGTGTTGCTCCACTAAGCATACTTCTCCAGTCTCGCCTTGCATGAGCGCTCTGTAAAACGCCTACATCAACTAGCTGTCTGTTAGGAGGTGTAGGCTATTGTTTATGAAAAGACTACAGTAAATGGTTTCCATTTAGCAGGATGGTGTAGCTCAGCCACTACCTGCCAGGGAGCCAGCACCACATATGGGAGACTGGGGTTCGATAGTCTGGGTGACTATGCTGTGCTACACCAATAAGAGTCCTTGGGTAAGACTCCTAACACCACATTGGCCTACCTGTAATATGATTAACCTTGTAAGTCGCTCTGGGTAAGAGCACCAGCCATAAATGTAAATGTATCAGTAGATGTACTTCCTGAAGGAATATCACCCGGCGAAATGTTTTGCAGCTTGAATGGTTCCCACTTCTTGCTAGGCTGTTAGCTATGGGAGGAACAGAGGATGAATAAATGACACATAGTGGAGTGCGGGTCAGTATGTCTGTGGATTTGTGAGTCTCTCATGAGTGAGTACCTTATTGCAGTTTGGTGGCTGTAGGTAAACAAAGGAAACAATAGGGGTTGAATGGAACCGAAGCTGAATGGGAGTCTGTGGAGGGGAAAGAGGGATGGGGAAAAATAAAAGTAAGCAGGTTGAACTCTTTCTTAATGGGAAGGGGAAAAAATCTGTTGCTTCGCAGACACCGTGCATCCAATCAAAAAGCTGTATACAAGCCCATCTGTATTTCTACTAGATACCATCGGAGACGCCTTTGAGGAGAGGATGTAACTGATGATATAGCTATAATAATAATAATAATAATAATAATAATAATAATAATAATAATAATAATAAATAAATAAATAAATAAATAAATAAATAAATAAATAAATAAATACAATAAAAATAATAATAATAATAATAATTAATAATTAATAATGAATAATGGCAGGTTTGCAGTTTTTGCCATTTCGGGATAATAACGATTAATCTTTCAGGCCCTATTTCAGGACCTTTCTGGTCCGACTCTCTAAATTACCCGCAGTGTCCAGCATTAGGCTTTGCTGTGATGTTGATGTTGCTACAGTGCAGCTCATGGCACCCACCTGTCTACGAAATATGGTCACTCAGAAAATCTCTAAAGGTTACTGTTATTGTAAATCACCATTGTTAAGAAACTATATGTAGGTATGGATCGCTCACGAGACCCGTCTAATGAGTATCTGTGCCGGTATTCATCCTGCCTGTTGAATAGGTGCATCCTTACTGGTATGTAGCATGTTAATCATGTTACTGGTACCGTCTCCGTTCACTGCTGCCTCAGACTCCTCAGTTCCTTATGAGTGAAATGTGGAATGGAGATGATCTTGCTGGTCTAACGGTAGGCCTCAGGTCAAGTCCTACCTCTGCAACTGCCTGTGTCATGAGAATCCACACCTGCTTTGTCCACAGTGTCCACTTAATGTAGCAGGCCCCAACTTTAAACACAGACCTACTGCTTCACATGCAGTTCCACCGGAGCATTCGGCTCGTTCCGTCTGACCTGGCCTTTTATCTGTGCTAGCGTTGCGTGACTTTCTTTGCTAATTTAGCGTTTATGTGTGACGAACCCTTCTCTCCCCATTTCTGTCACTTTCTCCTTCCCCGGCCCGGGAGTGCTTTTAGGTAAGGAGGAAAGGGACGGAGAGGAGCAGAGAGAAGAGAGACTAGCTCTCTCCTGTGGGAACAAGCCAAGCAGCGTTGTCATGTGTTTTTCTCAGTCAAGGTCGGCAGAAAATGTCAGAGCAGGTGTGTGTCTGTCAGTGAGTAGCCTGCCAGTGCAGCATCTGAGCTCCTGCACGCCGTGCCATGACACTGGAGCAGAACACACACACAAACGAACACACATGACTCCTCATCACCCCTGTTCCTCATTAACCACTGGTCACAAGAAGTTCCCTCACATGGCCTGCTGTCCAGAAGCTGTTTGGCGGGATGTGACTGGCACATATAGGACTGTGTAGAGACCACACTGCATTTAGTTAATGTGATGTTAACTATGAGTTACTAGTTGGTCAGGAGAGATGTCTGGGACTGTAAATGCGAAAACAGCCATTTCAAAACGGAAGTTCAGAAAAGAAGAGAGACATTATTGTAATGTATTGCAATGCAAAATGGCAGTGCCTATCATTACACCCCTGTGGAGCCCAGACCTCAACTCCACTGACCTTTTTTAGGGATTGTTCCCACATGAGAAGCAGAAAATGCATCCAAGTTCAGAGCTATGGAGAAACATCTCTGCAGATTTCTCTGTCAGACTAACATCATGTCTCCTGCAAAGAAGGGAGGCTGTAGCCGAGGTAACGAGTGAAAACACTAAATGCAGAAGGATGTGTGATGTTT
>JAMWET010005185.1:647500-652500 GCA_024036415.1 Prochilodus magdalenae | reverse complement strand
TTGTGAAAAATGCCTGCCCTTTTTGTCTCTGTGGAAGTGACAGTTGGCCTGAGCGATTTAAGATTTATTCCTCCTTTCTTTTATGAATGCGCTGCGGTTCGCTCTGAATGGACCCATCAATGTGGCTGCCTCTTCTGGTAAACTGTGCTATTATTAGTTCTCTTAAAACTTCGAATGAATAGCCCAGGTGTTGGTATTGTGGTGGGCAAATGACTTCTCACTCTTTGAAACTGTCACTGGTGACACTAGCTGTTTTTAGGTGTTTTGTAATTGCTTTTTTTTTCTCTCTTTTCTTTTTTTTTTCTTTTTTTACCCCCCTCTGAAGTTCAGAGGAGCCACGTGTCTCTGTTTTTGAGAGCCTGACATTAAATATTGATATTTCCCCCCATATCAGTCCTGCAGTGAGCACCTTTGCACTCGCCAGGCTGATTCTGGTGTTGGTGATCTGCAGTGCCACAACTTTCAGCTCTCTTCTGGTCACGTTCTGCCGTTTCTCCGTGCGTTTCTTATCTGATAGAGTTTGAGTTTTGTAGTAGTTTTGTTTTGTTGTAGTTTCTCCAATATTTTCTGGGGGCTTAGTGGCCGATGTCAGTTGTATAAGCATTTCTAAAATGCAAAATATTGGGGCCAAATTTCCGAATCTGAATAGTGTTTCTAGGAATTCTTGCATTTTAGTTTTGGGGAGGGATTTTAGACCAGTAGCCCAATGCTAATGAAGCTGCTAGTTCAGAGTAGCGTTAATGCGTGATAAATCTAAACGTCCGTCCGATACTGCTGTAATGCGATTCCAATATCTTTCAGCATTCATAAATTTTAATGTGCTCCTAAATGTACCTGATGCCATTCATAGCATCTTTTTGATGTTACCATTTTCCAAACCCTCTGTTTCCCCTACCTTATGTTCACACCAGCAGGCAACTAGAGCTGCAATGGGTAATCGACTTAGCCAACTCAAGTCCGCAGCTAATGTAATAGTGGATCAGTTTGTGACGGCATTTCTTCCGATTCAGTTCTCACCCGAAGTTGTAGAATTTAGGTGCAGCAGGGTGTAGACAGACAACAGAGCACACAAAACGCAGAGCACACGGTTTACATGTAGAATCAGGATTCAGATGAATTAGCTGATTCAGTTCTGTTACATTTTATTGCCGCCACTCATCGCTGCACATCCTTAGTTTTGCATTTCGACAGGATAAAGACGTTACACGTTTTTCTTTATCTTTTGTTTTAACAGGAAACTTCATTAAAACAGTGGATAAGGTGCTTCCGTTGTTAGTCAGCAAGTGCATTCAACGACTTCAAGCTGAATGTGAAGCTGATGGGTATGGAAATGAGCTGGCATTAGAGTTATTTGGTATTTAGCGATTCATAAATAATTGATTATTCATTTCAATAACCAATAGATTATACCACTATCAAACAGGGTCACCTCAGGTTTGTCTCTGGTGGGTGTGTTTGAGACCGTACAAGGAAGATCAGAAAGGTCCGTGGGGCAGAGTTCTGTGTCTACACTTGGATTAGAGGATTTTGTTTGGACCAGTCTGTTAGATTGTTAGTTCAGAGTTCATTTGCATAAAGTTGAGAACTTCAGTTCGACCATGTTTGCCACTAAACTGTGGCTAGGAGTCGTGTACACCTGTACACTGCCAGAAATGCCAGCTTGGCAATAAAATGAGCTTGTGTCTAGTTGATATGTCTTATTATCATTTTGAGAGGTTGTAAACTCATTTTGATGGTTTTAGTGTACCAGATTTTCTCATTATTTTGGCAGATAATTGTACTTTAAAGAATAGATATAGATAATTGTCAATTTAAAGAAATTGAATGTTTGAAGCAGGACGCACCGTTCGCCTATATAGGGCGAAAACGTGTTACATAATTCATGTAAAACAGTATAAATGTCTAGCAGTAGGTTAAATTATCTTAGAATTGGCTTTAAAAAGGGAATCTCAAGATCTGTAATCTTTACCGGATATTTTTTTACTTTTCAAGATCAATTTCTTTGCAGTGTAGGAAATGACAGGATGTGTCGTTTTTGCCGGCCGCTAGTGTATACAGTGTACAGATCGTATTAGGACTTTTTGGTTGCTGTGCCTTTAAGACTGAAATATGTAAATGAGCCCTGAGCTCAGATTGCCTTAATCTGCTGTGTATTACTGCATGACTGAGCTGCATCAGTCCTCATAACTTCTACCTGAATGGGAGGAGCTGACCTACTGTTAGTTGGTGGATACATGCAAATGTTGTTAGCTTTTGTGACATCACAAAAACACTGATTTCAGTGCAGGCTGTTTCTGTAGATGGCTTTCTGTATATGAACTGACGGGGGAATTAAGTGTTTTTAAATGTTGCCAATTTATTAAAATCAGTTTTTGGGAGATATGGACCCTGGCTGAGTGGGAGAGCCTGGCTGTGTTTAAATGCTTTATGGAAGGAACTAAGATGGATTACCAGATTACCGGGTAGTATCGATTTATTTTGGCGGTGTAATAGGCCATATCCCTCGCCTGTAATCAGAAGTGTTAAATCCTAGTTAAGCCAGCATTGCGGTATTGCTGCTTTGCCAATGGGGAAGTTTGTGGATCCCATCACAGGTCAGCCTCCAGAGTGTAGGAGGTTTGATCGGGTTGGAGGTGGGGTGTGACCAGGGTGTGCACTGGATGTGCAAAGAACTCTCTCTCTTTTTTTTTTTTTCCCCCTCTTTTTTTTCTTTACCCCAGATTTCATACCAGCAGTACACACAAGAGTTAAATTGCATAATGCTCTGTTGATGTCATGTTTGATAGCCGCGCCGGAAGGGCTGAAATAGTCACATATGCACTGCAGGACTGTAGGTTATTTTTAAACCTTTGCAAAGCACACATCAATGAAGTTTTCCACTCTGCATTTAGTTCATAGAAATGTTCGTTCTGACCTTTAGTGGCAGAAGTTCAGAACATTCAATACAAAAGGGCCACCAGCGTAATTTGAATATCCTCATTCTTCTCTGCTGAAGCTCACGAGCTCGATACACACCCAGCTAACGGAAAAAATGAGTGGTCTAGCGGTGGATCTATTTTTTTCATGATATCTCTATGTTCTCAATGTGACCTTCTGAAAGTTGTGTGAGGTAGAAAGTGTTGGGTCTGAGGGGATTTGGGTGCTGCCTCATAAACTAAGAATCATAAATATGGACGTATTATAAGAGAGAAGAGAACTGAATGAACGCTGTCCGGTTTAACAGTGTCGAGTAGGTCTGCACGATATTGGAAATAACCAACATTGCGATAATGTTTTGAGATGGATATTACGATATGAAAAAAATATTCAGGAATTTTTACCAGATGACTCAAAACAGCATTATTAAAACCTTCACTGTAAAATAATAGGGGTTAAAATAATAACAGTCATGGGCCGGAGGATAGGGAACCAGACTTGTGACCCGAGGGTCACTGACAGGACACGACTTAAGTACCCTTGATCAAGGCACCTAACCCCCAGCTGCTGATTCCCTGGTGCCATGGCTACCCACAGCTCCAGGCAAGTGTGCTTACTGCCCCCTAGTGTGTGTTCACTAGTGTGGCTATGTGGGAGTTTCAGGTCACCGATGGGTGCAAACACAAAATGGCAAGTAATGGCTGTAAGCTCTCTATACACAGAATGATTAACCTTACCTGAAATAATAATAATCAGACGTTTCTTCCTCCTTCCATCAGCACTTCTCTTATTCTTTCTGATAGACTATCGTTGTAGTCTGCCATCCAACAGCTACTAACAGTTATCCTATTCAGTGTTTCCTGTAAGTAAACTCTGATCGTTTTCGTGTTTGTTGCTATCCGGTGTCGACCTGAAGAGGATGGGTTCCCCTTTGAAATCTTAGTTCCTCTCGAGGCTTCTTCCTCTTGCTCTGAAGGAGTTGTCCATGCCACTGTCACCTTGGCTTGGGGGCTTGGACCCGGATCCTTTGTAAAGCTTGACAATGTCTGTTGTAAAAAGAGCTACATAAATAAATTTGACTTGACTGATAAAAGAGCTAAGAATTATTTACCAAATAGTTTTCTGGAACTTGAATGGTCTATAATTGGTTCCAGTGCACCAAACACTAACAGCAGGTGCTAGGGACAGTTTAAACAGGAAGCTGGTGAATAGAGCTGGAGATATACTTGCTTTTAGCTACGTGTTCTCGTATGTGCTGCATTGGTTGTGCAGGACCTCAGAAACTAATGCCACACCACGGCGAGGTGCAGCACACACGGAAACAGTAGGGGCAGTCCACAGCATCAAAACAACATCATGCAATTCTGGGAGGTCTTTGTGGTCAGTCATGTGGGGTGCCCTCTAGTGGAAGCCTCCAGTAACACATGTAGCACACCTGCATGAACTGTTAGGGTGAAATGTGAAAGGCTTAGAAGCTGGTCTGAGCTTCACGTCAGACACATGTACCTGTCTCAGGGCAGCTCTCGCGATTAGCTTGTAGCTTCTACATAACACTACAAGTTCTAGCGTTCGCAAGAAAGAAAATATGGAGCCCCTTAGCGATGGTAGCTCTGAAGCCGTGGATGGAGATATTTAGATGGGATGGTATTATTGTCTTGTGTCCCCACTTAAAATAGAAAAGGGAGCCACATTTAAATCTCTTGTTGAATCCTCGGTGTGACTGCTTGGTAAGTGCTCAAGACGGCCAAACATATGAGCACTAGGAATAACGGATGTCCCCTTTAAAGGCCGCTTTGGCTGGAAATGGAGTGAGTGAATGGTGGGCTGATTTTTACGCAGTGCCGTAGATACGACTTTGTATCACGCAAATTGAAAGGTTATTACTCTCTCTCTCTCTCTCCCTTTGTCTCTCACTCACACCTAGACGCACAGACACTCAGTCAGGTGTCATTTCTCTTCACTGCTCCCAAGTGGGCCTCCGTGCCTGCTAAAGGTCAGTTTAACTGAAAAAGATGTCATAATTAGAAGGGCATTTAGAGATGTTCCTTTAAATGATTAAAAACACCATTTAGCGCATCAACCAG
>JAMWET010005185.1:602500-640000 GCA_024036415.1 Prochilodus magdalenae | reverse complement strand
TTGATCAGTGTTGATCAGTGGTGTTTGTGTTTTATTAAGTTTTGGTTGGTACAAAGCGGTTCTTCCAGAAGAACGGTTATTATCTTCCCTTCCGTTTCGTCCAGGCAGAACCATGTAGGCACATATTGGTTGTTCATGGACTTTGGATGGCTGCTGTTCCCTGATTGGTCAGTTCTGTGTGGCTGCTACATGAAATTTGCGATAAGTTAAAACCAGCTCACATTTACTTGCTGCGTATTGAATCATGTGCGCCGCGGTCTATCCCACAATCCCGTGGTTTGTTTTTTTCCACTACTACCTGCTAAAAAAAAAAGGATTTGGGGTGACGAATTTGCGTGCAATAGATACTTCTTCACAGCTGCCCATCCTTTCAGACCCATGCTGTTGAGTCTGTCCATGGTGGGTGGGTAGAGGGACAGAAACACCAGTGGATGTTTGCTGCTTGTCTGATTGGTACAGGGTTGTCCAGAGCCCACGTCTCTCTGTGTCTCCTGTTTTGGAATCTCCTCCAAAATGTCTCCTGAAAAATGACTTTTAACCGAATGGAATACGGGCAGGCCTGTGCCGAGAGGAAGCCAAGCCCAGGGTCATCTTCTCTAGCACACCACTCAGACGCTTACACCGTCCGGCACGGCTAATGAGATTTCTCCTGGTTGAATCATTTGACGTTTGAAAACTCTTCCAAGCAGACCTCTCAGCGCGCTTCTGAAACATGTCGTTTTATGTGTTTTTACTGTAACTGTGCTCCTCAAACATCCGCTGGGGTTTTCACCACATGCGCGCTGTAATCTGCCCGTCACAGAGAAGGTTTCGGGTGACTGAGTTCAGCACAGCTTCGGCATACAGAGATACAGGAATGACCACACGTTTATTTTAGCGTAACCCCTCTGCACTGTAAAGAGTCTGACGAAGAACGCAGGATTAAGTGGCCTCCCACGTGACCGTGTGTTTTGATTCCGATTTGAGGGATGTGGTTTTTCTGTGGTGTATGAATGCAGTAATATTTTTGTTCAGGAAATATTAGCGTTTTCGTGGTCAACATCGGACCCCATGCACCAAATGTAGGTTCTTTTACTTGCAGATCACCCCACCCACTCCACCCCCTCCACCCTCTCCACCCCCACCCGGCCACCCAGTGAACAAAATAATACACTGTGCTGTAAATGTAAGCTGAAATCAATAAGATGAGTTTTGATAGGAGAATTGTGTCCCTGTTTCACTCCGTCTTGATTTGTCTTTGGCGAGCAATGCGGACTCTCAGCCCGCCTTACCGTTATACATTGTCCTCAGCCTGTTTTCCAAATGCAATTCTTCTGAATCGGACCAGGTCTTTAGTATATGCAATGCATTACCTAAAATGAATTACCGCCGACAGCGTGCTCAATCACTTTTTATCTTTTGCCGCTTAAAGAAAAAGAAGAGTAATCAAAACCTTTCAACCTATTAGAGGGATGACTTTTACAATTGAATCACAGGGACCACAGGTGCGATAACGAGACGGCTCAGCTCTGGTCTTGAGTGTGCGTTTCCACCTATCTCCAGATGTTATTTCATGTTTATCTGTTCTTTAAAAGCTCCACTTCAGAGAGCCCACTTCAAATTCATGTCGTAATGGCGTTTAAGGAAGGAGGCCTCGTTTTTAATTCTCGCGGAAAGCATGCTAAAGTGGCAAATTAAGGGGCATCTCGGAGGACGACATGATGGAATCGATCAACACCCCACTGCACTTACAACTACACATGTCCCAATGATATTTAATTTTCTAGTGCATTAACACGCAGTCATTACAACAGGCAGCCCAGCTTATTTGATCACGATGCATTTTCTTCTTTAAGAATCGCTGAAGTTTTCAGCCAGGTATTCTGCAGTTATTAGATACAGATGGGCACTTCAGCATTAAGTATAGATTTTCAGTCTCTGCACACTTAAGGCTTGGAGTTTGTCTTAAGGAGGATAATGGCAAATTAAACTCCATAGCCCATTTATTCAGCAAACCTTGATGGGATAATTTTATAACTGCTGATTCACTCCTTTCACAGATTTATCTCTAAAGTGGTTTGGTGGTCTGGCCTGCACAGTGAGGGCTAGTTTCTCTAAAGTTGCTTCTATTGGCTGATGATGGACCATGGACCAGAGACATGTCCAGTAATTGTCTATGCAAGGATTATTCCACTTTTCCTTCGGTGCCTTTCCAAAGCTATTACAAGAGGGACTTTTATTGTAGGTTATTTGGGCTGTAAACCATTTTACAGATCTAGGGAAGCAGGTACTGCAAATGTTCTGCTTTGCCTTTTTTTCGTAGGGGTTGGATATGTTGACATAGTGGCCGACTGGTTACTGAAACCCTTCGGTAAACTACAGTACAAACACTTACAGCTGGTGTAACTGCATGAACTGGTTTTGGATTTGAGTTTGAGTAGCACTGCTGCTCTAAACGCGTATTGTGTATTTACACCTTGTAACATCGGATCATGTTTGGATTTCAGTCGACTGCATAAAACGCCAGTGTGAGCAGATTAAAGCCGAATCGCTCAAACCACGTTTAACACGAGTGTACAGTGTATCTGTTTTTGTTATCCGTATACAGTTACGTGAGCCCCATATTAACCCCAGGTTAAGACCAAGCCTCGTGAGTTGGCTCGTAACAGGGAAAATATTAAACCAATACACAAAGGAAAAGATGCGTGTGCTGACACACGGGTTAGATGGGAATACTGCTGTCCTGTCTCATCTGGTCACCTCAGAAGCCTTTTAGTGAAAAGAATAAATGTAGTGCCGAAGTTTATCCAGATACAATCCGGACTCAAAACACATGTTAATTCAAGTTGACAAAAAGTAAACAAAATCTGGAGCCAGATTAAGCCTAATCCCACGCTGAAAAAAAAAATCCTGATGGTAATGTTTCACTGACATTTCAAATTTACATTTACATTTATGGCATTTAGCTGACGCTCTTATCCAGAGCGACTTACAAGGTTAATGATTACAGGTAGGCCAACGTAGTGTTAGGAGTCTTGCCCAAGGACTCTTATTGGTGTAGCTCAGCATGGTCACCCAGACTGGGATTCGAACCCGTCTCCCACACATAGAGGTGGCACCCTGAGTAGTGGTGTTACCCACTGAGCTACACCAAATTTTTTCCTAGACATGTCTTCATTTCCAATAAAGCATTTTTTTTTCTTAAGACAGAAAATACAGTTATATAGGAAAAACCTGGAATTATTAAAGCGATATAAGACATGGATGTTTCAAATGTTTTACAGTGTGTTGTGAATTGACTATATGGACCATACAGTCCATATACAGCCCAACTCTTAAACCCTGTATCACTACTTTTTGAATTTTTCAGTTTTGCACATGATGTGAAAACACCTACTGGGCTTTACATTGTGTTGAAAGGTCAATATAACTGCTCTAAAATAAGACTACTAAAAGATTTTCCTCCAAACTAATTAATAGATGGAAACTAACCTACAAAAACTGCCTATTTTTGAATATGTTGTTTCGTCATTAACAAGCTGCATACCGTCACTGTCCAAAGAAAAACAGGTATCTCCAAAATAGCAACTTTACAGGAGAGGCCAAAAACCTCATTTAATTTGAATGGAAGTCAATGGAACCAGACGTCTTACCAAGCAGTTTTAGGCCATTTCTGTTGGTCCATTCTTCTTGAAATTTCCACACAGTATAAAAAGCAGCTCATGTGATCATATGGGGCATAAAAGTCAAACTCAACAAAAATGGAGATACATGTTTTCTTTGGACAGCAACTATACATACATGTGTATTAGCAGCTCTCCAGCACATTCACACTAAAGTCATAAGGGGAGCTTAAACCTAAACTGCTTTTTGAGTGAGCTCCAATTTAGGACAGCCAGTCAGAATAGAGGTCATTTACATATCTTAAGCAGGCCGTTTCTGTGCCTTTCCTTCAGGAGGTTTAGATAGAAAACAGACAGTGTTCCTGTAAAAAGATTTATCTTTTTTTTTTTTTCCTTTTTTTCTGTTGAATAATGTGAAATATTGACTTTGGGCTCTTTGCCTCTTTTTCAGATTGCCACGGCAGTGAAGTTCTTGCAGAACCCAAAAGTTCACCAGAGTCCCCTGACTACCAGAAAAGCTTTCCTGAAGAAAAAAGGTGGGTGGGGTTTATATATGCGTGTTCGGGAAAGTAAAGTATGTTATGACGAATGTGTTAGTTTATGGCACTCGATTTGTGGCCAGAATGAGTAATGTCTGCTGGACACCGGACTAAGATGCTCATCTGCTGAGGTCATTTGCTTTTAAGGGTGAAAGGTCGATGCCATGGTTGCCTGCCCCGAGGGGTCAGGTAGGGGTCGATTTTATTTTCTTTTTTTCTTTTGCGGCAGAGAGCTTGATCCCAGCTGTGGGGGATAAATGACCTACTAGTTGGGACGCTTCTTTGGGATCCAGAAAATGAATATTGACAAACTCTGCTGTACTTTCAATGGAATTGTCAATTATGCTACCTCCCAGCATTTTAAGGCTTTTACTTAATTTAGCTGTTATCATAAATATTAAAGCACTGGAACACACTGGAACATTTTATCGATCGGCCTGCCAATGTGTTGTGAGCATACATATGCATTCACTCTAAATTCCCAGCTGTTTAGGTGTTTATCAATATGTGCCTTTGATGTATGCCACAGCACGCGTCAAACCAATATTCACTAATCTTTGCTCTGAATTAGAACGTCAGGCGTTACCACCGTATTAGAGGTGCTGTTAGGTGCTGCAGAATTTCGGGGGTAATTGAAAACAGAAAGCTAAATGTTGTTCTGTTTGTGTAATGTACAGAGTGTATGTTGAGAGCTGTGTTGACCCCTGTGTTAATCCTGGATAATCCAAATAACTGTCATTTAACTCGGTTCACTTGCAGTGTAAAGGCCTTTTCCATAAAGTTTTCCAAGTCTGCTAAAACATTAAGTCAAGCTGTTGTCCGAAGGGAAATGTGTTCTGACTAAAACAAACAGACTGGGGGAAAAGCTGATGATGTTTGAAGATGTTGAGGGAATTTTCCCAGTTTTTGGCTTTTGCTCTGAACTTGTCATGAGACGTTTCCCTTTGGACTCGAGCTGGTGGTTTGTCTGTACAGGAGACACCTATCCCCACATCAAATACTGTACTTGCTAATCCTTTTATAGCAGCAGCTTTTAGCGTTCGTGTTGTAACACAGATCAGAGCTTTCTGGTGAAATATTTTTCCTTTCATTTCCTGCCGTAAGATTCTTGTGTTCTTGTGGGACTAATTAATGGTGAAAGCAGGAAGATTTGGGCTCTGCCCGTGCCAGAAGAAGACAGAGCATACTGAGCTTAAAAGCTCCACGACCAGAAGCGGTAACATGAGACGAAATCTATATTTGCCAACTGGTCCTATTCACAATGCTAGGCTATTATGACTACCTAGTATCTCCAGAATTTCCCCTTACCGGTGCTTCTCGATAGCAGCAGTTCCCCTTCATTTATAATTCATCACTCAAAATTGCTTCTTATGTGATGTTGAGATGAAACAGTGACTTTTTATTTATGGTCATATATCCGTACGTCCTGTTCTGTTTAGCTTGTATTTCTTATAATTAGACGAATAGGGCTTTTTTTGACAGTGATGGTGGTGATGGGGACAATTCAGACTTTATTGAAGGTACTGGGTTGGGCTTAAACAAGGCCTGTCCACTTGAGTCACGCTCTCAGAAGCTAACATAGCAGTTTAAAGTTTACCCTTAGTGTGGAAGCTTAAAGTGGGGAAATGACAACTTGTAATAACTGCATTGAAATATTTTGTCTCTGTTTAAACAAGCCGTTTGTCTTTTTAATACCATATCCCTCAAGCAACCTGCCACCAAAACTATAGAAAACTATATAGAAATTGTAGAAAAACCATGTAGAAAATGTGAGTCACGTCTGACTCGGCTCAAATTAGGGTGGTCCGATTGGGGCTCTCCTAGACGAGTATTTTATTATAGTGGATCTACAGTTGCATGCCAGAATACTTGATCAAATTTCAAGTTTTATTGGTTTTAAAAGTAAGAACATGTCCAAATATGTATGTTTCGTTTTTGCAGTATATTAATTTGTGCAAATAAACAATAACTGTGCATTAAAAATTGTGTATCAGTTGTTCCCTAAACAGAATGTGTGTGAGAAAATCAACAAAATGTATATTTTCTGCATAGGACAATTTTTTTTATTATGAAAAATAATCATTATTTTGTGGTAATACTAAATATTACTACATACCATAATTTTAGTTATCTAGTTTAACTTCTCCCCTCCCGTGTTTGTTTTTAGTATATTCAATTTACACATATTCATCTTTACAAATACCAAATATCATATTTAGAATAGCAGCTAACTACCTGCAGTGGCAGTCGGACATTACCAGCGTGAGCTGAAACAAAGCCTGTGTACTTTTAGTGTTTTGCTGACGTTAGAACCACGTCATTTCATTGGGTGAAGCCAGTTTCAGCATGATTCCATTTGACGTAGAGGGTAAATTCGCGATGGTGAAAGTCATGGTCCCGTTACTAAATCTTAAAGTCAGAATTGAGCGCTCATTTTGGATCTGTGTAAAATTTTACAGCCCTGCTCTGAAAGGACGGCGATAAGTCTGACCTGGGTAGGGAAGAGGGCGGATAGCGTTGTGTGGGCTTCTCATTTGGTGCTAGTAAATAGATTTGGCTTTGTAGTATTAAATGTGCCCAGCGCTAGTGTTTCCTTTGATAGTGACCTCTCTTAAAGTCGGCGGTGGACCCTAATGGGAAACAGTGAATCCTGGACTATCATAGCAATGTGCCCCCAGGGTATGCTTGAGCTTCAGTAGATCTATAAGCTTGAAGTCTGGGCCACATGACGTTGCTATTCTCAGCTGATGATGTTGTATTTTGTGTGTGTGTGTGTGTGTGTGTGTGTGTGTGTGTGTGTGTGTGTGTGTGTGTGTGTGTGTGTGTGTGTATGAGAGAGGACGTTTGGATATCTTTGAATGAGGGCACCATTTCCAGGTCACTTGCGTTTTGATCAGCAGTTCTAGGAAACAAGATGTTATTTACTCAGCTCTGTGTTAGCGCAGCACCGTTTCACTGGTTCAGTACGTGTTTTGGTGTAGTGTATTGGTAGTGTCCAAATACAGATTCTGGTTTAAATGGTAGAGGGGGAACGAATGTGATCCAGTCCTGCAAAAGAAAACACACCACCACATGAAATGATGGTCAGTACTGCAGATAAAATGGTTCATATCGTCAGCTTTATGATCAGGAACACTGAGATTTCTGAAGGTCTTGTTCTTTGTTCACTAAAGTTCAAATTATGCGATACTTTTACATTATATAGATTATGAAATTGATGGCCTGTTGTGTAAAATACACAGTCAATACAAAATTATTATTGTTATAGAGATCAGAATTCAACATTTATACACCAAAAATAGAAGTTCTAGATCTAGTACATTTACATTTGACATTTATGGTGTTTGGCATTGAAGCTGTTATCCAAAGCGAAGTAGAATTCGATCATTTCTTACACAGGCAGGCCAGGGTAGTGTTGGGAGTCTTGCCCAAGGACCCTATTGGTATAGTGTAGTTGATCGAGCCCCAGTCTATGGCATGGTTAGTTAATAAGATCACTAGATGAAAAATCACATTTGTAGCTCCATTATCCTTGTGCATCCTCAGAACCTGAAGTTCCTGCCAACTTAAACACACAAGATGGTCATTTTTTGCCTGATGAGCTTATCTTGTAATTGTAGGCTGTAAAAGTAGTAGAGTATTTATTTCAAATTGTTTAGGTATTTATGGTGTTTATGGTTTCCATAAAACTTAGGGCCTCATTCACCAGTATCTTCAGAAGGTTCTTAGAAAAAGGCCTTGTGAGATTTTGACATGCCGACTGCCAAATGGCTAAACGTTCGTGCTGGGGTGAACAACAATTCTGTTATTTCAAAGCCCAAATATGAGAACTGCAAAATTGGGTTTTTAAGAATTCATTTCTCTGTAAAAACGATTGATTAATGAGGCCCAATGAATTTTCTACTCATGTATGACAAATACAGAGTTTACAAACAGGTTCCGTACTTGAATTTGCTTATTAAACCTCATGTGTTCCCAGCATCCCACCAGTAATAGATGTTGCTGGAGCTGAACATCATCATGGAGGGGGGTTAAATTAATGTTATTTTAATAACATGACAATAACACATCTAAAATGACTCACTGATCTCTTATTAGCTCTTATGTAATATACATCCATCTGATCCTGTCTAGAACCTATAGGCATCAAAAGCCGCCAATTGTGCAATAATTATACATTATATAATTACAGCTAATTATGCAGCTATTAGTAATACATGAAATACATAATAGTAATACAAGAATGATGATTGGTAACCCCCAAAATAAAAGTTACAGCATATACAGGGGTTGGACAATGAAACTGAAACACCTGGTTTAGACCACAATCATTTATTAGTATGGTGTAGGGCCTCCTTTTGCGGCCAATACAGCGTCAGTTTGTCTTGGGAATGACATATACTGCGTCCTGCACAGTGGTCAGAGGGAGTTTAAGCCATTCTTCTTGCAGGATAGTGGCCAGGTCACTACGTGATGCTGGTGGAGGTTCGTCCTTCTTGGTGGTATGCTGACATTACCCTGGATACCGTGGCTCTTGATACATCACAAAGACTTGCTGTCTTGGTCACAGATGCGCCAGCAAGACGTGCACCAACAGTTTGTCCTCTTTTGAACTCTGGTATGTCACCCATAATGCTGTGTGCATTGCAGTATTTTGAGCAGAACTGTGCTCTTACCTGCTAACTGAACCTTCACACTCTGCTCTTACTGGTGCAATGTGCAATTAATGAAGATTGGCCACCAGGCTGGTCCAATTTAGCCATGAGACCTCCCACACTAAAATGACAGGTGTTTCAGTTTCATTGTCCAACCCCTGTATGTATATGTTTGTTTGACTATTATTGATTGATTTTACTGTACTGTAGGTTGGGATAGTAAAAAGTGGTATTGTGCCATCTGTACCTTCCATGCAAATGGTTCAAGCAGCTGTGAAGATAAATAAACATATAGAGCAGCCGTTGGCGTGTCAGTTTGCACAGCTTCTTCTTGATGAGTTTTGTAAATCAGCCACAGGCTGATGTCATGGTGTCACAGTAACCCCTTATATTTTGATTGTAGATCGGCAATTAGCCTCCTTTGGCTGTGGATAAGGACTTCTCGGCGCGAGTTCATGCCTCAGAATAGCGCCGGCTTACGAGTGAGCTGTCTGTAAATTTGCATGTTGTGGAAAATCGCCTTGTGTCAGCAAAAGGCCATTTCTACGGCGCCTCACCTTGAACAATGTAATTATGTCTCCACGTTGTATCACTTTGAAAGCGACTTGTGCAATTTGAAGGGTACGAGGGAGGGAGACTAATCTGGAGGCAAAGTGCTGAGTAATCGTAAGCCAATTTCACTTTATTGAATTTCACACAAAATTTCCTTCTTCTTTTTTTTGGTTTGGTTTTTGTTTTTGTTTTATTCCCCGAGCCCCGCTGAGTTCACAGGGGTAGCAATTTAGGTGAGCGAGCGAGCGAGGGAGCGAGGTTTGTTGCTGCAGCCTTTCCAACAAGTTAGTTTTCAATCTTTCTTTTCCCTGAAAGCAGAAATACGGTTTGATTGGCATCTCCATATTAAAACTAACCTTAAATACGGTAGCAGAAACGACAGCTTGCTAGTTATGAGGGTGACCTTTAATTTTCTCTGTTTACAGCCAAAACCCATTTACGAGGGTTAGGGTTAAGCCAAGGGCATAGCAATACGCTCTAAACATAGAATTAGCCATGGAGGAAGTTCTTCGTTTTAATTATGCATGCTTCATAAGTTTTGATGCATGACTGTTACTCCAGGCTCGCATGCAGTTTGTTCCTAGGAGTCGTATTTGCATCGTTGGATATTGAGGATGCATCTACATCGGCCTGTAGCCAAATTTCGATCTTACACTGGAAGCGAAGATGGTGCATGTAGATTAGGTCCTTTGCCTTTTAATATGTTCGCGCTAAGTAAGTTCATCTATAGACGCGTACATTGCTGTTTTGTCTAATGTGTTTTGCAAAGCAGCCCGTATAACCCTGTAAACTTCTCCACTACTCCATTCAAATATCCTCCACAGCATGCTGCACAACCCCGACACCCCCCATCCCCACCCTCACTGGTTCTCCTGACCTTCTGAGCACCCTCTGCATAACCCACTTCAACTCAATCACATCCCCAAAATAACAGAGATATGTCCATCTTAATTTCTAATCCAGTTTAATGTCATATTTATGTAAATATTTTCCAGTTTTGCTCCGTATTAACAGCTAGAAATGTCAAAGCTCACATAAAATAAAACAATACCATCTCCTGCTGGAGTGGGATTTAAATTGGATTCCTCCGGCAGGCGGCCATAGAGACGGGAAGCTGATGAAGGGGAAAATAGGCAGCACTTTGATTACATGTTGCAGGATCTTTACACAATAATCTCTCCTCTACATGTTATTTACATGCACTGTAACGCTCTAATCTGCACGGAGGGATATCACGCTTATTCCCCTTCTCTGTTCAGAGGAGAGGTGAGCAAGGTTTCAGTAAGCGTGTGGAAGTGTGCGGTATGTTTCATAGCCCGATCGTTTTGCTGGTCTAAATTGTGACGCGCACTGTGGGATATAGACTAGGCCGTTGGTTTTACTGTTCCAATGGGATTTCTATGGAGAGCGCTTCAGTAGCTGCAGATATGGAATGTCAGAACCGGTTGCCAGTCAGAAGTTTAGACACAGCTACTCATAGCAGCTCCTCATGGTTTAGGATTTTTGGTAAACAACTTAAGCATAAGCACTGCAGTTCTGCTGCAGCCACCTAAAGGTATCTGCACTACGAGCATGAAGCACCATGCAGCTTTAGCACATATGGCGCATCACAAACAAGCTCATACAAACCTCAAGCTCCCACATGCCTTGTCTGTTGTTTATCGTGGCAGTGAAACTTCGCTACTGCGTAGGGCAAAAAGGAGGAATGAGTCAAAATTGGAATACAGGACCGGTCGAAGGTGAAGACACGGCTACTCGTAGAAGGGTCTCCTTATGTTTAGCTGACTGCTTTACTTTAGGAGAAAAGTGAACACATCACTATAAAATAGCCCTCATGGAATCATACAGACCATCTTAAACCTTCCGAATGGAACTTGGACTGGAGGACTAAACGGCTTTATTAACCTGCGGTGGAGGTAATGCTATTTTTGTAAGCAAATCTGGACCAGTTCTGTTGGCCTCTCCATCATGAATATTCACTAAACTGAAAGGGGAACTAGAGCTTTTAAGCTGTGCCAAGAAAGAGAGATTTGTTTTTCTTTGTGCAACTAAATATGTATCAGATGTGGAGATACGACAGAAATATAATACTGTGATCCATCAGGTGGCATATCAGGATACGTACTGTTTCAGACATCACAGTGTGAGCCTGTAGAGTCTTTACAACACTGTAGAGTCTTTAAGATTACCAACAGCTGGTTAGTTGGGGGTGTGTAAACTTTTGACTGGCACTGTAGTCATCAAGTAGAATCATAAAATTGTAATTTTTGATAATTGTGATTTGTGATAAGCGACTTGGAAGCTTTGGAACTGCTGTTTTACTGCAGGCACCTAAACACGACTGCACATCGAGCAAGAAGCACCACTACTCAGGGTGCCACCTCTACATGTGGGAGACTGGGGTTCGAAGCCCAGTCTGGGTGACTATGCTGAGCTACACCAATAAGAGTCCTTGAGCAAGACTCCTAACACTGCATTGGCCCACCTGTAATCATTAACCTTGTAAGTTACTCTGGATAAGAGCGTCAGCTAAATGCCGTAAATGTAAGCACCTTAAGCTTTGGGACATATGGAGCATCACCAACCTCAAACTTATGACCATTATACGTTGTGCTTGTAGAGACTTTTAATATGACTATTAATAACTAGAATAATTAAGAGTTTATTAGGTTATTTATAACATCTATCACTTAACAAACTCTGTACAAGCTTAAAGGTACATATTTCACCATATGGCTGCACAATATATCGTTTCTTCATCATCACCACAATATGCACATGTGCAGTACTTAATTGCATGTGCCATGTCTAGTTATTGAAATGAAATAAATCACGTCATGGCACTTAGTTTTTTTTTTTTTGTTGATTGATACAGAAGAGAAACCTACCAGGTTCCTTGACTCTGAGTTAAGGCTTCTGAGATACACAGAGTTGAGTACTCACAGTGCTCACCTGCTTTCGTGTTCGGTGCACTGTAGCCCATTATACAGCATAGTAGCAAATCATATACCAGCTTATTATTATTATTATTATTATTATTATTACTTTTATCCCAGGCTCAAATCACTTTACAGTAAATAATGTGTTATAAATAATGCTGTTAAATCATAAAATCAAAAAATATATATTGCTATGTCACATATCTAATATCGTACAGCCCTAATACTAGTGGCTAGTCCAGTGACAGCAGCTGAGGTAGGGATTACATTTGTCCGTATAACGTACTTTAGATTTAGATAGTCTTTCTCAGTGTGACTCAGTGTGAATTTGAAGCCTCCTCACCCGCTGTTGCTTATGTGATCTGATTGGTGAATTCTGGGTTTAATGTTATTTAGTAGTAGAGAGTGGCTCAGAGACAGAGTGGAGAGCTTAAATCTCAGTGGCGATGCACGCACCATCACTGGAAAGGATGATTGTTAATATCTGGATGCTGCGTGACCTCTTGAGTCACATGTGCAGCATTTCCCAAAAAATAAATATAAAAAAATAGATATCTGTACTGAGATGCCTAGTGTATGCCAGTAAACACACCAGCTAAATATGGGCCCCTCAGGACCTTTGACTTGGAAGTTCAGTTCTAGGAAGATATAGAACTTTTACGTCGTGTTGAGGTTATTAAACTAACACCATCCTAAGAACAGTGCTTTGAAGGACCAGAAAGCATCGCTTCAGAGAAACCCTTTCTAGAAACTTTATTTTAGTGTACGCACTCATCCTCATCGTCTACTGTATAGAAGAACCTCCACCCAGAAGGAAGTGTCGGATTTGAACCTTAGTGGGAAGGAAGACAAAGGTTGCCAGGAACAATGAAGGATGATATATTTTGACTGATATCAGAACCCCCAGAGCGGCTAGAGGCACCTGAGCATCAGCTCCACCGTGAGTCTCCTGCCCTGTTTCTCCAGCTCATCACCCGGCATGATTACAACCTTACACTGACCAGCGTCTGGCTCTGATCATGTATTCTCTCTATGGGTCGGCTCCATCTTACAGTTACTCCCTCCTAGAGTAATCAGGCTGGATCCAGTAGATGTTCTTCTCCTATTAGTTCTGTCTTTCTCGTCTCAGCCGGGTTCGACCTGAGGAGGTTGGGTTCCGCCCTTGAGCCTGGTTCCTCTCGAGGTTTCTTCCTTACTCAAGGGAGTTTTTCCTCGCCACTGTTGCCTCTAGCTTGCTCAAGGGGGGACTTGGACCCGGTTCCCCCCCCACCCCCCCACCTTCAAATGCCTGTACATTAACTTTGTGGTTTTTTTTCTTTTCTTTTTATAACAAATTGATTATCTGTGAAGCAGCTTTGAGACAGCGTCGGTTGTAAAAAGCGCTATACTACAAATAAACATTGAGTGATTGACTGATATGGGGAATATTTTTGAAGCTACACATACAGAAGTAGTGTCTCTCAGTATGGCAGTCTGGCACCGTTGCAGTCTTTGGCGGTGTTGACGTGGTGTTAAGGGCAGTCACCATAACTGTCTGTGTGCATGTAGTCCTGTGATGGGCAGCTGTCTGCCAGTGGTGCTGGCACTAACAGGACGACTCATGGAGGGCATCACTGCAAGCTCAGTATTCACAGTCAGGCACAGCCCATCCATACCTGCTTACATCGCATAAATCTCGTCTGCACTCGACTTGTCTACTGCAGCGATGGTCCAGCACAGGATGGCACATTAAGCTTTTAACCGTCTTAACAACAAACCACTAAACAAGCAGAACTTATTCCTGAGTTCTTCAGATGCTGAACTCTAGTGCGGAAAGCCTTTTACAGAAAGAGAGGAGTCAGTATTGATCCACTCAGCACTGATGGCTCCTACCAGGTGAAGCACGTTGCTAAATCTGGACTTGGCTGAAACTATGAGCAAAACTATATATATTTATAAATATTGTATTTTTTACCATGCATGGGAGGTGAAACGGGACGCTTGCTGTTAGGGACTGTGTGCGTGATCATCCCTGATGGCTTTGTTGTTGCTGCAGATCTGCTCATGCTGCCAGGCATTCGCTCGGCACATTTGAAGGTTGACTTCGCACGAAGGTTGTCCGTGTGAACTTCGGCGCAGCAGGTTCAGGCTGCTTCATTTTAGCAGGCCTGCTAGATCTCTGACCTCTCTAGTGTTCTTCATTGTAGTCGTTTCATTATGGCGAGGGGTCACAAGGGACACCGGAGCACCCATGGTGTAATGCTCCTCATGCCATGAAGGAAAGGATATGGTTCATCATTCTGGATATTAATAGGCCGGTGTTTGCAAGTGAGGTTATGCGACTCACCTCTTGGACAAAAATGGCAATGACCAAGGCCTGCGCAGAAGGCAAAGGGATTGATGTGGTTATAAATTACTCCACGGCGCCACCTAGCCCCGGTCCCCTCTCACTTTGTCATCAGCGGAGGGCGATAAAGCAGGGAAATGAGAGCAGAGTCCTCTTTTTTTAATACATAAATGAATACGCTATGAGAGCGGTCATTATTTAGGGCGCGCGATTGGACCGCCGACTTCTGTCGCGTGAACAGCTGCGTGCAGAACAGGTTGAAGTCGCTCGCTGACTGTCTGTAACCTATTGACCTCTATCTGTTTATGACCCGTGACTTTTTTTTTTTCTCTTCCCTCATTTGGGATCCCATATTCAAAACGTGAGTACTACTCACTCAAGGACAACTTGATCGTTCGGGCCGTGCAGACCAATAAAACAGCTTTCACCTTTTAGCACCCAAAATATTTTAGTAAGCAATTTTATAATTGGCTGTCCGAGCTCGTTCCCAGCCTATAAATTTCAGAAGTGCCAGAATCGGAGAACTGGGTTTTTACGATTGGCCGCTTCACCTTTAAATAAGAAGAGAAAGAGGGCAAAAGGAAAAACAGTCAGAACCAAAGGGGGGAAAAAAACAAGAGCCCGGAAAATAGAGCTGTAAATAATGTGACGAGCAATGGGTTTTCCTTTAAATAAATACCGATCAGGTTTATGTTGAAAGACAATAGAAAACGTAGCCCAGATATGCAGTTTACAGTATTTATAGCTGTAATATCGAGGTGCCACCACCGTAATTTCATGCCCCAATGAGAATGGCAAGGTCAAAGCAAATGCTTCGGCTGAGCATGTGCTAATACGGTGACTCATAAACAGGCGGCGCGTGTATCAGGTGCACCAAATAATACAGTATAATGAAATACAGAATAGCTTTCCATTATTGTTCTTTTTTACGGTGTCATCATTAGATGTAATTTATGTCTAAAAAAAATCATCTCCCAGCAGGTCGATCCGAAATGGTAAGGGGGGCGGTGGGGGGGTGGTGGGTTCTACCCGGGAGGTCGTTCTACAGGTTTGGGAAACGGTAATAAATTTCCGATTTTTCTATTTGCCTCCTTTTCCTTTTATATGTAAAATTCATCCCCACCTTGTTGTCTTTCTTTTCAAATAGGATCTCAAAGGCCTTTTTATTTGTCGTCCCATTTTCTTTACAATAATGGCATCAGAGGCGACAAAATAGCTGACGGAGCTTAAAATCCACAAGAAAAGGCGAACGCGCTAATGAATTTGCATGCATCTAATTTCGCCGTGCTACAGAAGCCTTTGTAGTTTGGCGCAGGGTGCTGTTTAAGGATTCAAATGACGTTACGGATATGTACATATTTGTTTATTATGATATCTTTAGAAATAGGGCCGCTCGCTCCAAGGTTAATATATGAACTTCCCAGGAGGGTCTCTGTCTCACTCGCTCTCCTGCGGTAGGTGATCCGACTCAGGGAGAGAAGGGAGAGTCCGGGGGTGGGAACGGGGAGGGGGAACGGAGGGGGCCTCTGTCTCATTCAATACTCTGCCACCATGCAGTCTGCTGTGGTCAGATGAATGGTGAGTCCAGGGACACATTATTGCTTATTGGACAGTGCAGACTGACTGCACC
This sequence comes from Prochilodus magdalenae, assembly GCA_024036415.1. Lineage (NCBI taxonomy): Eukaryota > Metazoa > Chordata > Actinopteri > Characiformes > Prochilodontidae > Prochilodus > Prochilodus magdalenae. Next base: position 623,757 of record JAMWET010005185.1, on the reverse strand, counting down.
AGCTCAGCACATGGCTGCGGCCGCTTCCTGGCACTCGTACTGCTACGCAAGACAGGATGGCCAATATTTGACTTAAATTATTCAACAATTTTCATGGCCGTTGTAGGCCCTGAGAGCTAAACCGCCCTCCCCCTTATGTGTTGTGTGGGTTTGAAAAGAATCTCCCCGTGCCTTTGACCTTAACCTGGAGGTTTCTGGAAGAGTGATAAAAGTGAGTAAATGGTCATTTTAATGAAAACGGTGGAGGTATAAATTTCCTTAATACTCCCTCAGACGGGGAACGAGTCTACAGCTGTGCGCAGAGCTCCTGCCCTCGCAAAATTAGGCCCGGAATCTCAATCCTGCGCTACATCGGGTCAGTTTGGGTTGATGAGTCTGGTTGTGTCGAGTTGTGATGAATGCTGGGCTCTTTGCTCATCTGCAATATGAAATGCTGATGTGCTGAAATCTCTTTAGATGTGAAGTAGATTTCAGGTTGAGTTTAAGTTTTGAGTCGTCAGTAAGGGACACGTTTTTGAATTTTGCACAAACGGTTACACCCAGAAGGAATCCACGGACAGGACTAAAACTTGGTGTGTGGGTTTGACATCATGAGACATGCAGGTGATTCGAGTTTCAAGCTCGCTCGCACAAGTGACCTGACTGACCCCACAGCCACGACTGTGGACGTTCAGGAACAGTGATACCCTCCATGAGTCATCCTGCCAGTAGGCAGATGGCTGCACGACTCAGGACTACCCGCACACAGACCGCTACGAAGGCTGCATGCAGCACATCAACATCACAGAGGACTGCAATGGTGTCGTGCCAGACTGTCATGAAGTGACTCTGAATGGTAGCAGGTCGTCTTCAGTGACGGCAGCTGCCTTAGTCTTGGTGGAGATGACCCAACGGTTTGTTGTCACACGTCACACGTCCAGAAGGCCTGGTGTCGCTCTACCTGCATGAGCTAAGTCTGGCTTTAGTTCAGAATTATGCCATAATAAATGTTAAAATGATTTCAGTTATTTATATGAATTATTTGACCTGCTGTAAAGTATTAACCGTATAAGACTCCATTTAGGTTTTAAGAGCAGCAGGAACCAAGCAAAATGGTTTGGAATGGTCAAAATGGTCAGGAGTAGCAGCGTCCAAGAAGGAGAGGCTCATAAATTTCAAAGGAGCAGTCTGTAAGGTGATTCCACCTATCAAATTCATGATCTGAACACTAGGGGGCAACACATCAGAGTCCCTCCCCCTCCCCCTTCAGTTCTTGCCAGTCAACATGAAGCATATTGAGTTTAGCATCTAACTTTGTCCCTTCACACCTCACACCTTCAGCCTCTGTTTACTCTTCCCTTTAAAGGCTGCCTGTGCTTAGATTACCTAGCCAGGAGCTTAACTGTAAACGTGGACTGATGGCAGACTCAAGAATACAGTGAAGGTGATGAATACCATCACCTCTTCACCAAGGATTCGTTGGTCATCTCCACCAAGATGCAAGCAGGACAGGTCACTGGAAGGGAGCCGCTGCCGTTGTGAGTCACTCCATGAGAGTCTGTCACGACACCATTGCAGTCTTTGATGATGTTGACGTCGTGTTAGTGGTAGTCGTCACAGTGGTCTGCGTGCATGTAGTCCTGCGCTGTGAAGCCGTCTGCGAGGTGTGCAGGCACTAACAGGATGACTCATGAAGGTCATCGCTGCTTACTGAATGTCTGCCGTGGTGGCTGTTGGGCCAGTGGTTTGTGTAGGTCACCCAGATCCTTCATGTCGCTGATGCTTGCCTTCTTCTATCCACTGTCTTCTATGTCATGCTATGGTAGTGTCCACATAGTGGGTAAGGCACGCAGTAGGTCGGTAAGACCATTCTGCTTTCCGGAGCCCTATGACACGACCCCTCTTTAAACCGCTTGAGTTGCTTTCAAATCCTTCACTGAGGCATCCTTCACATTCGAGGAAGTTAGAGTTGGAAAGAACGCAAAACAGGATGCCTTCATATAGTCAGTCAGAAACTTGAGTCATTCGCATGTCTCATGATGTCAAACCTCCCCACCAAGTTTCATTCCCGTGGGTTGCTTCCTTCTGGGTACAGCTATGTTTTTGCTGACGGGTGTATGTCATTCAGGATTCCTAGTTTTAGTGACGAGGAACTCGAGAAACTAGTGTCACTCGAGGAAAAGGTTTTTGCTTGATCACAGTGCACAGTGGTGACCATACTAGTAGCGCAATGTAGTCTATTGGTCGTGTTTTCATGATGAACATTAAACGTTAAAAAAAAAACTCATGTGATTTATATGGCATATCCTAACAGCATTGGGAACGTACACTGTACCAAAACATTGAAGACTTGAATATCCTGGAATAGCTGGAACTGTATCCGCTTTATTTATCGTTATTTGAATCCACCCTGTATTTATTTGTTTGGTTTTCTATGCTCTTTATTATTCATCGTTATTTATTGCGCTGTTGCTTTTATTGCCCTCAGCCCTCTATTTGGGAAGACTCTGTGCGCTCGCAGGCCTTGGATTCCATACCCAGTTGACAGAAGACAGGGCCCAACAGGCAGAGTCTCTGTTCGCTGCCAAGCTCTCAGCTCTGTGTGTGCTGTTTAAGCACATGTGCCACTGGCATTTGCCACATTTATGATATGTGTATTACAGCACAAAAACAGCTCAGTGTCTGCTCTTTAAACAGCTCAATTTGGAGCAAAGCTCAGCCTTTTGGCTCCCTGGCAGGCAGCAGAGTCGCTTGAAAGCATGTGGAGTAGAGTGGTGAAATGCCCAGGGGGACGTCTCCAGTAAACAACACTCGTACCAAGGCTGCAGAGAGAGAGAGAGAGAGAGAGAGAGAGAGAGAGAGAGAGAGAGAGAGAGGGAGACTGCAGATCACAGAGATGTGTGGCTAAACGCACAATGACAGAAATGACACTCACCAGTCTGCTGTGGACAAACAAAGGTCACGGAGGGAGCGGATGTAGTATTATACGGAGCGCGTATAAAGGCGATAGTTTAACTCGCAGTTTGATGGGGGCTGTATCCTTTTAAAAACCAGTAGCTCTAAATGGGGACGTTTTGTTTTTTATGTGCCAATTGTGGTGGCAGCCTATAATGTTTTCGGCCCGTTTATGTGTTCGTTAAATTCCCAAAGCCCGGCTCCGGCTGCACGGAGCGACAGCCTCCCATGGCTTTCCCCGTTTTCCCACATAGGTGCGTTCAGTTTCGGCTCTTTGTTTGCTTTGGAATTGCTTAATAAAGACGAGACACAGACCACTAGCTGCATGAGGTGTTGGAAATAAACCCCCTCCGTTTTTTTCTTTCTTTTTTTTTTTTTTTTTTTTTTCTCCCCACAAAAGGAAGTGTTAAAATTAGATTTTTTTTTCTACCCCCCCACCACCACCACCCCCCTCCCCTGTCATTTTCCATCAGGGACCTCTATGCAATTTAATCATGACTAAAATCATTAAAAAAGATCTGAAGATTAGATTATATTGGCATTTGCAAAATTATGTAATACATTTACATTACAATGAAGAAATTAAAATAATGCATTTTATCTGTCTGGGGTTTCGGAGAGCTCCACCTGGGGAAATAAGGCAGCTGGAAATGGACGGGTTCTATTCTCAGTGTAGAGGTCTGCCAGTAATGGAGAAGATCTCCGCAGTGCCAGGCAGACCCGACTTTAGACCTCTAGAGTTGATGCTTGTTATTATTCCTAATACCTTCAGTGCCCTTAACCTAGTTTAGATGAACACTGTTGCTTATAGGCAAGTTGCACGCAGTTTTGCCGTCTGATGCCGACCATTAGAAGAACAATGCTGCTTCCCGTGCGCCCTGCTCACTAATTACGCGAGGCCTCGTGTTTTTTTTTCGCGTGACTCATATGTTTGCTCTTGTGCGTTCCTCCGAGTGTCCTTCTCCACAGTAATTTAACTTAGCCTACACAGTGTAACTTGAGGTTGCTTTGATCGCCCTCTCTCTTCACAGGTCTGACAGATGAGGAGGTGGAGCTGGCCATCCAGCGCTCGGGCAGCACTGAAGAGACATTGGCTCGGGCTCCGGTGGGACCCCCTCACATGATCCAGGGCCCTCCGCTGGCTCCTGTCCCTTACAGTGAGTATTACGTTACCAATCGATGTGTAAATAATTGCTGCTGTTTGGATAAGCCAAGACAATTGTTTCATCATTCCAGTAATTAGCTCTGTTTCCCAAACATGCTGTTCTATTTGGAAGTCTTAATCTCACAAGCTTAGCCTGTTACATCACCGTGTCACTCAGGACTAGAGCTGATCGGCTGCACACACCTTACTCAGATTATTTATGCAGTAATGGCCGCCATGATCCACAGGCCGGAATATCAGTCCTGATTTCACTTCATTGACACGCGCAACGTCACGGTTTGAAGTTTAGTCATCATGACGTCTGTACCCACTGAGTCAGTTTGCACAGTGAAAAGGTTGCGGCTTTTAATGCGCTGGAATTTTCTTTGTGGGACGACTCCAAGGAAGGAAAATACAGTAAATGAATTCATCTCTTAGTAAAGGCAGCAGAAGTGATTGTTTTCTAACTTAGGCGGTTGCATCTCAAAGATCCAGAGACCAAGCAACAGCCCGGTCTGCAGCAGCATTATATGAGGGGGAGACTGAGGTTCAGCTTCAACATTAAAAGGAGCCAATAAACCACAGGAGCAACCATGAGGTCGGACGTGAACGATACCATCTATCAAAACTTTTTTTCCCAGCTATGAAAACTGTGTGAAAAGATCTTGTCAGCTTTCCCCGGGCACAAATGGAAACAATCATATTCGGCTGAATATTCATCTGTAATTTGGCCGCGAGTCATCAGTTTGATTATCAGTTGCTCATCATGCCTGGTCTGGTATTGATAGTAACGTCTTGATATTATGCGTATCACAATGTTAGCATCCTAATACTATATAGCTGAACAGCCATCAGATTTCACACTAACAGTGCTTACAGCTGGTCGTCCATCAGACCCTTATGAGCGTGGCTTTAAGGCCATTGCATCAACTCGCTGTAAACTTTGGTAACCACTTTAACCAAGCTGGTTCATTGTGTATTAAACCACGGCTCCTGCAGTTAGCGCTTAATCAGCCAGCTATGATGTGTATCACCAGTGATTTTTTGAATGTGTGTTGACATGACCATGCAGTTTTAGTTACGTGAAACTGAGATCAAATGAAATGGAAGTACAGAATGTAAGTCATATTGGAAGTCAACCGTTGCAAGCATCTTAACCTCATGGTACAAGTTTGAAGCAGCCAAAAAAAAAAATAATGAACGGTCATGCTGAACATCACCATTTCGAAGCACTGATCAGGCAATGATGGCTCGTCGCAGCTTGGTAGTTCACCGAAGCATGACCAGAAACACGTCTTCGCTGTCCAAATTAAAAAAAAAAAAATCCATATTGCCACTTTACAGGAGAGGGCAAAACCTGGATTGTAATTTAATGTAAGTCAATGGAACCAGACTTTTCCTAAGCAGCTTTGGGCCATTCATCATGAAACACTGTAAACAGCAGCTGCTGTGTTCAAATAGCCCATCTAAGTAAAAATCGACAAAAATGGAGATGCATGTCTTTTTTTTTTTTGGTCAAAGCATTTCTGTAAGCAGCTGGGTTACCTGGGCATCTACCTGTAACAGCTGTTTAAACCCTTTGGAACTTCAGAGACTGCAGGAAATGTTTCACTGTGCAATGCCAGCCTGAGACAGGTCTTAGTTGCACCATGGTGGTTGGGGTGACGGTCGACGGTCCTCTCTGAAAACTGGACTTGGCTATGACTGAACGTCTTGGTTGAGGTCTGTTGATGCAACCAGCCCTAGCACCCTAGACGGGTTCTACAACAGCCCCGAGTAGACAGGCTTCCTGCTGGAGTATTTCACCAGGTTGTTGCGTGCTGCAGACAGCACAGTTCCCAGGCATTACTCGGAGCCAGCTGATATGCAGTGTGTTTAAGTATTTAGGCACTGATGAGCTCCGGTTTGCTGCCTGCTTATACATCACCCTCACCGTCTCAGAGCGAATGCAGTTGCTGTACTGCACACGTGCACTGTGAGTAAATACCTTCAGATGTGTCCGTATCAGAGCGCGATTTGTTGCTGTGTTGAGATTTTGAGCTCGGTCTTAACGCCGCTGCTTAGTGTTCCTGGTTTACATGGCGGTACAATATCAGCTTGTCTCTCCAAATGTATTTTCTTTAGGCTGAAAGCTCAACACCGTTCATCCCGTGTGTTCCATTTTACGGATCCCATCACTCTGTTCTAGGTTAGCTTATGGCAGTGGATGACCTCCCATTTGCGTAGATCTGTAATTAATTCCCCTACACCGGGTGACGGTGTGGGCCATGTGATATGCTGCCCACTCCATCCAATCATGGGGCCACGTGGGCCCCCATGCTCCTTGCACGGTGGACAGCTCTCCTTTGTCACGTGGGCGCGGTCAGGGAAAGGGCCTGCTCCAACCTGTATCTTATTACCTCGCAGGGTTATGAGTGCCGGGCCGGCCGCTGATTTACCAATGCAGAATGAAGTCCGCGTAATGCTTAACCCGTATGACAATGATTCCAGATGTATTCCACCCTCATTTATTGCCACACTGTCCTTGACTCCCCAGCATCTCATGTTTTGTAATGAAAGCACTGTTGATGGGATGGCCGTGTAGTTAGGCTCCGGGCCGACTCTTGCGGGGGGTTTTATATCAAAACGGCTATAAGAGAAGTGCATAATGAGGTGAGAGCGGGGAGTCTTGTACGGGGGTCAGGCTGAAAAGAGGGGGCTACCTCTCTTTGATGTCCTTGTTATGGGGACGATGCATAGAGACCTGCATCCATCTCTGTCGGAGTAATGGATACTCTGATCTCTATTTTCAGCCAGCAGAAGGACAGAAGGGCCTTCTCTGAACCCAATAAATTTGAGAGGAGATTGGAAAAAGGGGGAATGGGGCTCAGGCTCACACTTTAAGTGACCAAATGAAAAGTACTGGTGGGGAGTGGAGGAAGAGACAGCGCTCAGGCGCTGGAGGAACTCCGTTCGGACCTCGTTCAAGGCGGACGGCCTAGCTAGGGACTCAAGGACCCACCATACCCTGAGCTCGACTGTCATTCACCCGCCTAGAAGCCGACGCCGGGCACTCGAGCAAAGCAACAAAGAGCGGTTACCTCCAAAACATACCGAACGGTTCAGTTAAGGTTGTGTTTACAGTTATCTGAGGAATGAGAAGGGAGAAAGAAGGATTTGATGAGAATTTTGTTGACGTGCCCTTGGGCGTCGGACATCTCCTGAAATCAAGTTTAAACAAACCCGGCTTTGTGAATGACTTTTTTTCTTCTCGGTATGTCAAATCACGCAAGATGTCATTAAAAATGAGTGTCTTGTGTTCGTTCGGGCATGGCCACCTGCTTCTCTTCTCGAAGACTGTGGAATGTAGCCTTAAAAAAGCTCCCCACTCCCTTATAAGTCTATTAGAGGGCTCGTTTATTTGTATTCAGTAGAGCAGATTCAGACAAATTACCGCAACACACCTGTTCCCTAGGCTCAGTATGTTACAAAATGGAGCATTTTGTATCTGACATGTTGACCTGCCACAGCCAGACTTGCCTTAATTACTTCTCTGCTCAGTCTACGGTTATTTGCATGATAATTTTTTTCTATCGCTCGGGCTTTCCCGGCTCGGATGTAGTTGCCTGGGCACGATCAGAAAGGACTGCTTCTGGCTAAAGTGTGACCTATGTGAAAGCACGTACCACGCTTCGACCTATTTTACAGCACCTCTGGTTGTGGTAGGGATGCACCGATGTGGGAATTGTGGGTCAGTGGCTATATGGGGAATTTTTGTGTGTGGATTTCTGACGATGCCCATAAATAAACTTACACAAACTGGCACTACATCCGTCCATTAGAGTTGTGGGAAGATATTTGTGAGCATCAAAAGAAAATCAGTAAAACAAAAGCTGTGTATGGTTTGAATTGCGGCTACGTGTAATGTCCGACTACCATAGAAATTTGTTGAGTGTTGAGTGTGAGACACACGTTTCTCTTTGTATCAAACCTTCATGGCCTGATTTATTTATTTTTATTTTTATTTATTTATTTATTTTTTTCACTATAGAAATTAAAAAACAACATGCAAATATAAGCAATCGAAAATTGAAATTCAATTCATGGCAATCAGACACCTCTTCTTCAGGAAAGCTAGGTCTTTATTTCTCTAATGAACTAATATAAGATAGGATAACTAATAAATACATTTTAATAAATCAATATTTATTATAATGCAATGAATTATTGTTATATGAAAATTAAATACAAAAGAATTAAATAAATATGCACCATTGGGTGCTTTGAAATAACTTCTCATCCTGGTCAGGTTGTGTTTATCTGTATTTCTATTTAATTGTAATAAATAAATTACAAATGAATACAGTAATGAAGGGATGAAGGGCTCAGTTGTTTTAGAGGAGATGGGCTGTGCCGCTTTGTAAGCAGCTACTCTCACACCACACAAAGCGGACGTACAGTGCCAGAGACCGTTCATAGCTTTGCATCATGTGTGCACATATCCTGTAGTAATCCAGGCCAGGTGATTCCAGAACGGCCACCAGCCTCATGGAGGAAGATTCAAATGCCACCAGACGACTTTGGCAAACGGGGACGAGCTAAACTAACTAACCCACCACTCCTAATCGGGCTTCGGCTTCTTATCTGTTAACCACCAGCACACGTTGTTGCAGGGCGCTTAGGTAAATGAGCTTGCAGACTTTAGGGGGAAAATGAATTGGCGGGTTAAACCTGAAGTGATCTCCGTTTTCTCTTTAGCTTTTAGATCAGTAATCTGTATCAGCAGTTTTAACGGTGCATGCTGAAATTTCTCCGCATGTCATTTATGTTCTGCCTTAACAGACAATGAATAATTGTGTGTACTGCGTCAGAGGAGGCCTTTGGTTTTCTTCTGGGTTCAGCTTTAAAGCCGAGCTGAGTGTATTAGTCAGTGTCGAACGAGATGCCAGTATATGTTGTTGGCTGCATCCTCCTTTTTATTTTTTATTAATTTTTTATTTTTTTACAATGAGCATTTTTTTTCTTTCTGGGTCAGATCTGTGTCTTTCTGAGAATGAGTAGAAGGTGATGTGGGAGTCATTGATGTGGCGTGTGTTTCCTGATAGATAGTGCTCAAAGCAGGTTCACATTTCACCATGCAGCTTGTGTATGCTGGTTATGAAAATGTACTATTCCTGAGCCGTTTTGCGTATTTCTCATAATCATACGTTTGTAACAGTTTTGCCAGTTTTAAGTGGTCTGCAGGCATGTTTTTAAGAGGGACTTTCCACCATGCTTACTCACTGCTGAAGAGAATGTCTCTTTTTTCACCCATAGTTCAGCGAAACTAGTCTTTTTATCTCGGTTGTATTGTTACTCATGCAGTGTTTCGTTTAGTGATGCAACTACTTCTGGTCAATTTCTTGCAGATGAAATGAAAAATAGAAATGGGCTCCTCCTCGGTACACCGCACTGCTGCTGGTATTGCTGGCAGTATCGAGACCACAGTGGTGTTTAGGTGTACCATGGTTCTATGGATATTAAACGAAGTCTGTATTAATAGAGGTGAGCCATTCCTTATTCGTACACTGTATGCCCACCTGGCATAGTCTTAGTGTCTTCTCCTCTGAAAATGACACCAAAGACTTTACACCTCGCAGCAAATGCATGCCAGACAGTACCACACTCACGGAAAGGAAACTTTCATATTTCAGGAGACGGTTCTGAGAAGATTACCTGTAAGATAATGCACTTTAATGAGGAGGGAGAAAAGGGAAAACCCGCCGTTTATAAGTTATCAGAAATAGAGAGAGAACAGAGCTCCTAACAGCCGCGCAAGACTGGCTAGACTTCCAATCAGATGAACACCTGCTTAGTACTTGGAGATCCACAGGTGTGTCTGTCCATCCTTCTACTGTGAGAAGAACTGTACGCTGAAACAGTGTGTCGCTGTACAGAAGCCCTGTTTTGAGAAAAGGAAATTAGGAACCCCCTGAAGGAAGCTGCTGGGGTTCTCAGGACAGGGAACTGACCACCAGTCCAGACCTCAACATCACTGAATGTGTTTGGGATTATCTGGGTCAGGAGAAGATGAAGGTGCAGCCAACTTGACTGAACTTTGGAGGTGTGGAAAATATCCCTGCTGAAGCAAGTCTCCCAAAAAGAAATCTGACTGTAAATAATAATAGTAGTAGTAATAATAATAATTATAATTATAATAATAAGACTGTTTTATGCCGTTAACAGCTCAGAGTACTTTACAGACAGTTAACATCAGTAACAGCAGGAGTTGTGTTTTAATGAGTCACATACACAAAGCCACTTTTAGATACCACGATAATGTAGTTTTATCTAAAGACCAGTAGTAATCTAAGAACTCTAGCTGGAACATAAACAGAGACGTTCTCTCTCTCTCTCTCTCTCTCTCTCTCTCTCTCTCTCTCTCTCTCTCTCTCTCTCTCTCTCTCTCTCTCTCTCTCTCTCTCTCTCTCTCTCTCTCTCTGTCTCTCTCTCTCTCTCTCTCTCTCTCTCTCTCTCTCTCTCTCTCTCTCTCTCTGTCTCTCTCTCTCTCTCTCCCTTTCCTATTCTGTCTCTCTCTCTCTCTCTCTCTCTCTCTCTCTCTCTCTCGCTCTCTCTCTCTCTCTCTCTCTCTCTCTCTCTCGCTCTCTCTCTCTCTCTCTCTCTCTCTCTCTCGCTCTCTCTCTCTGTCTCTCTCTCTCTCTGTCTCTCGCTCTCTCTCTCTGTCTCTGTCTCTCTCTCTCTGTCTCTTTGTCTCTGTCTCTCTGTCTCTCTCTCCCTCTCTGTCTCTCTGTCTCTGTCTCTCTGTCTCTCTCTCCCTCTCTGTCTCTGTCTCTCTCTCTGTCTCTGTCTCTCTCTCTCTGTCTCTCTGTCTCTCTCTCTCTGTCTCTCTCTCTCTGTCTCTCTCTCTCTCTGTCTCTCTGTCTCTGTCTCTCTGTCTCTGTCTCTGTCTCTCTGTCTCTGTCTCTCTGTCTCTCTCTCTCTGTCTCTGTCTCTCTGTCTCTGTCTCCCTCTGTCTCTGTCTCCCTCTGTCTCTCCCTCTGTCTCTCTCTCTCTCTGTCTCTCTCTCTCTCTCTCTCTCTCTCTCTCTCTCTCTCTCTCTCTCTCTCTCTCTCTCTCTCTCTCTCTCTCTCTCTCTCTCTGTCTCTCTGTCTCTCTCCGTCTCTCTCTCACTGTCTCTCTGTGTCTCTCTCTGTCTCTCTCTCTCTCTCTCTCTCTCTCTCACTGTCTCTCTGTGTCTCTCTCTGTCTCTCTCTCTCTCTCTCTCTCTCTCTCTCTCTCTCTCTCTCTCTCACTGTCTCTCTGTGTCTCTCTCTCTCTCTCTCACTGTCTCTCTGTGTCTCTCTCTGTCTCTCGCTCTCTCTCTGTCTCTCTGTGTCTCTCTCTGTCTCTCTCTCTCTCTCTGTCTCTCTCTCTCTCTCACTGTCTCTCTCTCTGTCTCTGTGTCTCTCTCTCTCTCTCTGTCTCTCGCTCTCTCTCTGTCTCTCTCTCTCTGTCTCTCTCTCTCTGTGTCTCTCTCTCTCTCTCTCTCTCTCTCTCTCTCTCTCTCTCTCTCTCTCTCTCTCTCTCTCACTGTCTCTGTGTCTCTCTCTCTCTCTCTCTGTCTCTCTCTCTCTCTCTCTCTCTCTCTCTCTCTCTCTCTCTCTCTCTCTCTCTAGTTATTAATGAGGTCTGTGTAATCTGGTAAATGTGTGCGTCCTGTTTTCCTAATGCTACATGAGTAGCGTGCAGTTTTAGCCTTTTTGACTGTAACTGCACTAAATGAAGGTGTCTCTGACTTTGGTAGTTTTCAGGAATTTGGAATTGTACTTTTTGAAACACACAGTAACTAACTTACACATAAAGTAACTGTGTCTGTTTCTCTATTGGATGTCCGCTCTACTCGATGTATCAATACTAGTAAACCTCCACAGACATGATGCATCACACAGAGCTTCTGGTCCTGTACTGCTATTTGTATGATGACGGCAGCTCTTGTCAGTGTCTGCTGTGTTTGTGTGTTTCTGCAGGTCCCCCTGGTTACAGATGGAGAGACTATGGTGCCCTGGCCATCATCATGGCAGGAATGGCCTTTGGCTTCCATCACCTGTACCGGGTAAGTTCCTGCATGTCCTAAAATGTTTCCCAGTTTCTGATCTTTTTTTTTCCGTATCTAATCCACCCTGTCTGCAGATGCTGCCTTTCTCTCTTTTCTTTTTTCCCCCTTTTCTTTCATTTCGGAAAACATAGCGCCAAAGGGTCTCTGGCGCAGCTCCTGTTTTAGTGGAGCTTGTGGTTATTTTACAGCGAGGCTGGGCTGTGTGTGTAGATCACCCTGTCTTCTTAAAGGCAGTCTACTCTGCATCATGAGCATGAGCTCATCTCCAGCCCTTTTCTCTTCATTTCACTTTTCTTGTTCGGAAAAACCCGGAGCCAGGCTCTTTGATTTTAGCCTTTCAAAAACACCGGCCCAGGCCTGTTCGCTGAGGGGAGACCCCGTTACCGAGGAACCGTAATCCCACACCGGCCGCAGGGGCATGTGGACTCCATTACTGCCTTTTATAGGTGGAGGAGCACAGGGCCCGGGCCCTTCCACTGGGAGCAGCACTAGGTTGGAGTACTCCCATGATGTCATGCTTAGGAGCGCATGACTCTATGCATGTTGGGGTGTGTGTGTGTCTCTGTGTGTGTCTCTGTGTGTGTCTCTGTGTGTGTCTCTGTGTGTGTCTCTGTGTGTGTGTGTGTGTGTGTCTCTGTTTGTGTGTGTGTCTCTGTTTGTGTGTGTCTCTCTGTTTGTGTGTGTGTGTCTCTGTTTGTGTGTGTCTCTGTTTGTGTGTGTGTCTCTGTTTGTGTGTGTGTGTCTCTGTTTGTGTGTGTGTGTGTGTGTCTGTGTGTGTGTGTGTCTATGTTTGTGTCTGTGTTTGTGTGTCTATGTGTGTGTGCGTGTGTGTGTGTTTGTGTTTGTGTGTGCGTGTTTGTGTGTGTGTGTGTCTCTGTGTGTGTGTGTGTGTGTGTGTGTGTGTCTCTGTGTGTGTGTGTGTGTGTCTCTGTGTGTGTGTGTGTCTCTGTGTGTGTGTGTCTCTGTGTTTGTGTGTGTGTCTGTGTGTGCGTGTGTCTCTGTGTATGTGTCTCTGTGTGTGTGTCTTTGTGTGTGTGTGTCTCTATATGTGTGTGTCTGTGTGTGTGTGTTTGTGTGTGTGCGTGTGTCTCTGTGTGTGTGCGTGTGTGTGTGTGTGTGTGTGTGCTTGTTTTTGTATAATGTTAGAACAACATGCAGGGAAAGAAGATGGGGGAGCCTGCCTTGATAAAATCAACAAGATGGCCCTAAATACTTTTGGAATTTAAAATGGGTTTTTACGTATAATACATAAGAGAGATTTTATTTCTCACAGGTATAAAGATAACTGTATGGAAATTGCAGTTTGTTTGTTTTTTTCATGTCCAGGCAAAATGGCTGTTACCAGCAAGTTATTTTGATGAGATTAGATGTTAAATAATCCTACAGGCATAAGAAAGTGGGGGGTTTGAGATAAATAGTTAACATATATATATTTTTCCACTTATCATTAAAAAAATCCACCAGAGCCATACCAGAGGGAAGTGTGGGATTGCAGTGCTATTGGGAGGGAGGATAAAGGTTAACAATAACAATAAGTGATGATAAGCTTAGACTGATATGGGGAATATTTATTGAGCTACACATACAGAAGTAGTGTCTCTCAGTATGACGTCAGGCTGCCATGTTCTTTAACACAACATGCCAGACTTCTCAGCATGTTGAGGTTTCTAATGGTGCAGCTTCTCACACAGTTCCTGCATTTTGCGGTGGGGTGGACGTAGAGAGACACCAGTGACCACCACATGGCAGTCTGGCACAACCCCATTGCAAACTTTGACAATGTTGACGTGGTGTTAGGAGCAGTTGTCATTACGATCTACATGCATGTAGCCCTGCGTCGTGCAGCTGTCTGCTAATGGTGCTGGCACTAACAGGATGACTGGAGGCCATCACTGCTCGCTGAATGCCTGCAGTCGTGGCTGTCAGTAAAGCCTGTCCTTGCACAGTGTGAAACTTGAATCATTTGCATGTCTCACAATGTCAAACCTACCCACCAGGTTTCATAGGTCTTTTGATTCCTTCTGGATTTGCAGTTATTCTTTTGATGATAGATGCAGAGCTAGCATGTCTACTACCACAGCAGACCTGGTAAACAGTACGTAAGGCTTTAAATTTTAAGAGACAGAAGAAAATAAAACCCAGTCATGGTATTTAAGTCCATGGTCCCTTCTACTGTGAGAAAAGAAAAGGAAATGGACAACAAAAGAAAAAATATCCCAGGAGTTTTAGGAGTGGTGCATACATAATACGCAGTACATAGGGGACGTACACGAGACCCTATGTCCTGACACTGCATAGAAACAGACTTCTATGTCAGTGTGAGTGTGTGTGTGTGTGTGTGTGTGTGTGTGTATGTGTGTGAGATTGTGAGTGTGTGTGTGTGTGTGTGTGAGTGTGTGTGTGAGATTGTGAGTGTGTGTGTGTGTGTGTGTGTGTGGAACCAGAGAGCAGGTCGGCCGTGTTCTGGCCAGTGGGTGGGTTTGGCGTCAGTCTGTGCAGCGACTGCTCTGAGCTGCCTCCAGCGCGGCCACTTCAGTCAGCCGCCGCTCTGCTGCTGTCAGCATACACACAGCCCTATAAAGTTCTGTGCTCATGGCCCTGCAGCTACGGCACCCACATTATTAATGTGAGGGTTAAACTCCGTTTGGGGACGACTCCACAGTAAAAGCCACTTTTTCCACACGACACAGGAAATCTTCAGTTTTTCCGACCAGAAGTCCTGTCTAGTTCCGCAGCCCGCTTCGAGAGCTGTACTTGCGCTGTCGTCCAGACGTTCAGCACTCACTTGTCGTAAGAGGTGAAAGTGTCCTGCGGCGAAAGTGAGCGCGATGAATGATGATGTAGATTGTACCATATCGATACAACAAGTCACAAACAGCCAAACAAGCCCAACATGCCTGAACTTCTAAAGAAGCTCCTGGACCAAGAGCAGCAGCTGGCTCGCCACTGCGTCGACCAGTGTGGCCTCTTGTACTGGCTTGCCACAAAACACTCCCTCCACTCACTGAAACCTTCTGCTGTCCTGGGTTTGGCGTGTCGTACTTGGTGAAAGAGGACCTTCTCCCCTCTGTGTCGAACAAACCTGATATATCTTTGCCTTTTAAGCAAGACATGAAAGGAAGAATCTTTTAAAAGGCATCCAGGAGACGAGTAAACTCAGAGCAGTGAACCTACAAAAGAGCCAGTGTTGAATAGCATCAAATTAAATTCATTTAGAGAGCAGCTACAAAGTAAAACCGAGGATGAGTTAGGAGGTAAAACAAACAGGAGGAGAGAAAAAGAACTGGTGTTCAGTAGTGTTTGCAAACTGTGTCACAGTGTTTGGATTTATTAGACTGAGTCAAAAGCTTTTAGCATTGGCTTTAAAGAACTTTTATTCCATTGTGATAATTAAAAAATACATTTCTCCTATTATTATTATTATTATTATTATTATTATTATTATTATTATTATTTGTTAATTCATGACATTTTTGTATACTGTGAAATTGTGTTGCTATTGTACGTGAGCATTTACATTCAGTTCATATTAAGTATATATATTTAGAGTTGATATTAAAGAGAGGATTTTAGTTTTTCAACATTATTGTTTTTGTTATTATTATTGTTTATGTTGAATTAATTATTTATGTATTTATTGGTATTAATTTGTTAAGATATAAACAGAGTCACTGGATATTATTTGCTCCATTCTAAAGAAACACACACAGTCAGAATTGTAAACAGTGGCGGTGATGGGAACCAGGCATCCGAAGTGTTTAATGCCTCTAATAAATTATTGCATAAATGCTTGTTATTATGGCTCTGAGACGTTTTGTTATGATAGTTTGAAATCTATCCATGGTATAAACATATGTGCACAGTGCTATAAAGAAAAATAGTCCCCAAAGAAAAACGTTTGTTTTTAATTAACCGCTGTTTTACTATTATTGCATTACATGTTAAAACTCTGAAGGCCCGTCTAAAAGGTTTCTTCACAGTTTCAGACCACTCTAAATCACTTTTTTAATTCTTGGTTGTCGTAAGGATTGAAATATGCAGAATTGTCTGTATAATTGTCTGTATAATCAGGAAAAACTCACAGTCTTTTTTGACATATTCTAATTTTCTTGTTAAAATATACAGTCACTTTACTTTTAATGAAAGTTTTAAATGAATTGTGGGGACAATTGGAAGTTAAAAAAAAAACATTTATTGTTGGATTATTTGTGTAGAACAGATTTATGTGAACTTACTCAAATGCCTTTAGACACTGTGGTTTAACAGATTCTTATTTTATTCTAATTTATTTCTCAATGTAATAAATGATCATGTCTTTACAGCTTACTAGCTATTATTTAGAATCTAAGATGCTGAAAAGTACTAGTATCATATAAGAGTCATCATATATACAGACAGACAGAGACACACACACATACATACATACATACATACACATACACACACATACATACATACATATATACATACACACACACATACACACACATACATATACACACACACACATACATATACACACACACACACATACATACATACACACACACACATATACACACACACATACATACACACACACACACATACATACACACACACATACATACATACATACATACATACATATATACACACACACACATACATACATACATGCATACACACACATACACACACACACACACAAACACATACATACATGCATACACACATATACACACACATACATATACACACACACATACATACATACATATACACACACACACAAACACACACACACACACATATACACACACACATACACACACATACATACACACATATATATATATATATATATATACATATATATATTATCTGCAACACCAGTTTAATGTTAGTAGAAACGGCGGCTGGTATAATTTGCTTCTCAGTTTCTCGTCCTGTCTCCTCTGCTCTCTTCTCTCGGTTTGTGGCTGTGCTGTCTGCTGTCAGTCTCTCGAGTGTGCAGGGTGGGTGCGCGTGTGGCTGCAGGCGTGCTATTCCCTGGTGCGAGTGCTCTCACTGCTGTCATGTCACAGGAGCTGCCTCCATATGCCCCGCGCTCGGCCCATCCTTTATTTATGCTATAGAGCACGAAGTAAACACCGCTCACAGCAGCCCTCTTATTAATTATCCCGCCACTGACACCCATTTAATCTTTTTCCAACTTAAAAGTGTTTATTACTTCTCTGGTGTCAACAGCGCTGGTGCTGCTGTGAAAACCTGGCCAGGCCAACTGTTCCTCTCCACCGGACCCGGAGCCTGACGGGCAGATATACAGTACCTGTCTAACATTCGAAATCAGTAGTTTTATTAGTAGCTGTTTTGTTCAGTGTGTATTTATGCAGTGTGGACTGAAATGGTATAAATTATACACAAGGAGATATTTGTGATCGTTTGATTCAGTATTTGACGGTTTTAAACATGAATCAGTTGGATTTCAGAGAATACAGCACTGTGCTGAAGTCAAAGGCACTTAAGCAAATGAATACAAGCGTGTGTCTTGGCTGTGTGTGTGCTTGTGCTGTGAAAACACAATATATTATTAGAATGAATGGAAGTTAACATAAATACAGTACCAGGAACTTACTTTTCCTGAGAAAGCAGTGGGTTTCTTGTTAGCTCATTTAAAGACCAGTTTGGTTCCAGCACCGGTCTTACTTGTAACAAAGCACTGATTAGCCAAACCAGATATTGATAATGATAACCACAAATACTGTAATATGAGCTGCCGCTAGGAGAGCTCTCGACATGGTTTAAACACACATTGATAGCCATAAAGTCACTGCTTGCCCCATTTATTTAATAGTCGTGTTTTTCTGAGCAGATAAATAATTACTGATCAGATACCAGGCTGCTATCGCACGTGATCTAATATGAGAGGGGAAATAACGGACGGAGCCGTCCTGTAAAAAGCCTAACGTGTGAGCTTAGTCTGTTTCTTGTTTGGTTTGGGGGAGCTGAAATCCGTCTTCAGATGCACTTTAATTTAAGCGGTCAGTCGAGGGCTGAACTTTAGGGAACCAGCCCTGTGACTGGAAGGTCACCGGTTCGATTCCCTGAACCGATAGGACACGACTAAGTGCCCTTGAGCAAGGCACCTAACCCCTTAACTTCTCCCTGGCCGCTGTGGGTAGGGGTGCCCACTGCTCCGGGCAAGTGTACTTACTGCGCCCCAGTGTGTGTGTTTGTTCACTAGCGTGTGTGTATGTGGACATTTCACTTCCTGAATAGGTCCTGAGTGCCCTGGACAAATTCCTTAGCATGCAAGCACAATTGGCAAATGGTTATAAATTCTAATCCAACCCCAAACTCTACTTTATTAATTCATCAAACTTTTAGGTTGTGTCAAGAGGTGGAGTAGCACACCTATACAGAGTCCTCTGACCAAGAATACTGTTTGTCTTCCCACCAGAGGAACTGACCACTGAGCAGAAATGCAGAAACCAGTTCTGAGACCTTCCCTGATACTGTGCTGCGCTCAGATAGTCGACCCAGTCCTGCAAAATGCTTTATGGTGCCTGGTTCACATTTGCGGCAAGTGAAGAGCTTTAATTAAAAATAAGTAATTTATTAAAGTTAAAAAAGACAGGTGGACAACACTGTACATTTACATTTATGGTATTTAGCTGACGCTCTTATCCAGAGCGACTTACAATTAATCATATTACAGGGAGGCCAATGTAGTGTTAGGAGTCTTGCCCAAGGACTCTTATTAGTGTAGCACAGCATAGTCAGTCAGCCCGGGATTCGAACCCCAGTCTCCCACGTGTGGTGGTTGCTATTTGGCGGGTAGTGGTGTTATCTGCTGAGCTACACCAACCGCCAACTCACCACTGTACCTCGAGTGTTGACTGACTGGCATGAAGTAATGCATGAAGAATGATGAGCGATTTATCCACTACATGTTTACATGATAAGTGAACTTTTGAACTTATGACATCAGCGCATGTCTTATCTGCTGTTTTGGAGTGTTCAGTAGTTTATATCCTGTTTTTAGATACCCTTGAGTTCCAGGAGGCAGTTGTGACCGGAGGGTTTGCCAGTTTGATTGGAGGGTTGCCAGGTTTGATTCATGTTTACTTGTCAAGTAAACATCTAGCAACTCCATGTTTACATGTTCCATAAGTATGTGGCAGTTGTTGCATGTTCCCTTAATATCAGTTATACCTCACGTTACCTAACGCATTACTTCATGTTAGTTAGTCAACACTTAATGTAAAGTGTGACCAAATAGTGTTGTTCAAAACACTATTATCAGGCAGCAAATAAAAAAAAAAAGGTGGATTATGAAAGTAAATAAGAGAAAATACGATCAAAGAGATGAGTCTGTAAATATGCAAATTACTGTGCATGCAGGACCTGTGGTAAGGTGCAGTGCCGTGCAAAAATCAGAGACCATGCTTAGTTCAAGGAGACTGTCATTCGCATCACATTTGGTACATGGGGTGGAACGAAATTGTACAGTAGTACTCAAGGACCCAGTTACACCCAAGCAGCACTTAGATAAATAAAATATACATGAATATATAAAAATTTATAAAAAATATAAAAAAAATATAGAAAGAGAGAGCAGCAAGGGAAGGTTATTGAACCACTCCAGACCCCAACCTTGCTGAATGTGTTTGAGGTTATTAGGATCGTGAGAAGCAGAAAATGCAACCAACTTCTGAGACTGAACTCCAGGGTCATGCGAGAAGGTCTCGGCTGATTTCTTTGAAATACTGATAGGGAGTCTTCTGAATAGAATAGAAGCTGTACTACAGGCAGAGAGCGTATAAGGAGCTTTAGAAGCTTCTGTTTCATTTTCTGAATATGTATCCCGCAAGTGTAACTTGCTTAGTCAACAGTTTTACTGGAAATGAAGTAACTGTGGTCTTCTGACATTTGCACTGTACTGTATCTGCATCACTGCCGTGTGTGCTTATGAGTGTTGGTTTCCTTTGCCTTGTACCGTATCCAGCTCTGATGAGGCTATTGTTACCCAGTAGGTCATGTTTGCTCAGGAAAGAGCCTTACATATACCAGTGCGCTTAAATCTGTCGGCACGTCAGGCTCAGGACGTGTTGGCCCTCTGACCTTGCTGCTCAGTGTGTGTGTACGATCGTGTTGTTGAACAAGGCTTAAGTCTGACAGGCAATTGTCCTCGGAAGGTGACATGTTGGAATGGAGAAGCCAGGCTGTGGGCAAAAAGGCTTAATGAAGTTGAACCCAAAGTCACGCCCCATTGCTTAATTCTTGGCCTGTGCGTCAGCTATTGAGCTAAATTGCACTGGATGAAGTGAGTAAACCACAAGACTTTCCACAGGGAGAGAGTAAAGGAGGAGGGGAAAAGTCGCTTTTTTTTATTTTATTTTAAATGTTGTCCTGTGTTAATTATGCTTCCCTATGCATAGCCGAAGCTGAGCATGCTCCCGTGCACCACTGTGTTAGAAATGTATACATTTCTCATCCCTTTTTCCCCTCGTTTTTCTGGTTTCACTAATGCATACATTGTAAATCAGCCGTGGGTTCCGCCCGGCTTGCTGCTGAACCCGGCGAGAGTCCGTGTTGGTTTTCTGTTTGTTCCCATTTGGTGAAAAGCAGCAGATCTGTGTCCCTTTGTGGGCGTGTGGCTGCTAAACATGCCCTCGCCCGTGGCCCTGTTTTCCCGGTTCCTGAGAGGAATTCTAATAGCGTGTCATGTTTTTAATTGCAGAAATACATCCTTCCCCTCATTATGGGCAGCAAAGAGGACAAGAAGCATCTGCAGAGGATCGAGAGCAGCATCATCGAGATGAGTGGCACGCTGACACAGACAGGTGAAGATTAATATCTTCATCACTTTTTCCTCCTTAACATTTTCCTTCATTTATCTGTCGCCAAAATCTGCTCACATTTTACAAATGACGGTCCTGTCATTTCGCTTTAATTTGAAATTGCTTGTTTACTGTCAGCTCAGCCTCAATTAATTACGTTTCGCTGAAAAGCTCTTAACCTCGGAATATTAATGAGGGGAAGGGGAATGACAGCGTTTCTTTTTCTTTTTTTTTGGTATGTGTGTTTTTTTTTTTTTTCGTCTTTGTAACTGCCGTGGTT
>JAMWET010005185.1:442500-595000 GCA_024036415.1 Prochilodus magdalenae | reverse complement strand
CATATCTGTAATTTAGGTTGTAAAATAATGGAATTGAAATAAAACAAACGTCTTCGGTCCGTTTCCCCTTCACCGCAAACAGCCGTTATGTCTAAACCGAAAGTCAGCTCCCTCGTTTGAAGCAGTGTTGGGTGTCTGACTGAATGACGAGCAGAATTAGCTTTAATTTGTTTGGGTTCTCTTCAGAAGCTCCTCCAGACTTTCTCTGAGACATCGCTCCACCCATGTTTCTCAGCTTCGCGGCTTCCTTAGCGATGAACTGCCAGCACACGGTGTCACGTGGATTTAATTTTTTAGCAAGCATGTGTCATAGCCCAGCTAGAACTTGCATATATATTTATTATGCCCTTTAATAATTAATAAAATGTCTTTTTACATTCTTACAGTTCTTGTGCATTTCCGTAAGCTTTAGTCTGTTTTACGAAAAAATAACTCGTCACTGTTGTCAGTCAATTTGAAGGTTCTCAGTCGACTTAAAGGGTCTCCGACTGACAATTCGACTCATCGACTTCTAGAGGGTATCCCTAGAAATATGGTGGAGTACAGGAGACGTTTATTAGACTTCAGGAAGGTTTCCACTGTGGAGGAACACTATTAACCCTATTAGAAAGAACAACACCCTGGGTCTGTAAGAGCATGAGAAACCCAAACTCTCTCCATCTTCACCAGAGACAGATGGCACGTTTCTAAAAGCTCAGGTTCATTTTACACTCTACTCGTATATATTTAATGAAACTTTCAAGATCCTTTGACTACATCACTATCTATACACTAACTATAGACAATAGGAGAGAATTAGAGCTAATGGGTTAGCTGGGGATTAGCACTCGTCTGAAGGCTTTAGAGTGTCTGGCTTTCTCAGTATACACTTCAAGCCACATTTCATCTCCTGTGTATCTGTGGTCTGAATTGAATAAAGCACAATCATAGTGAGATTCCGTATTTGGCTAGTGCACGTCACCACCTGATGCAGATGTAATTTATTAGCCCCACATTCGCCTGAAATGCCCATCCATATTTAAATCCGTGGACGTTCTGTCGTTCAGGTACGCTTTCTTTATTCCGTCCTCAGAAAACTTTAATATAATAATGCATATCACAGTGATGCATGTGTTTGCCTATTGCCCTTTTATGTTTTTACCATAGCGCCCACCCATATTATAAAGTCTTAAACTGCTGGCAGCCGCAGGGTACTAAACTCATATTGATATACAGAGAAAGTCCATTATCCTCTATACAATAAATACTCACACGAATTCATCAACAATAATGCTCACTCTCGGTGATAAGTAGGTTGAGTTGACCCGTCAGTCGGTTTGCAATCAGGAGATTGCTGTCCGGCGTGGTCTGGTGATACGCTAGCTAATTTACTCTTATAAGCGTCTGCAGGGGCTCCTTCTAGAGTTGTCTATGAGACTTGCAGACTCCTGTGCATTAATGCCCTTTTGTTCCTATCTTCATTCTTGTGGCACGTACGTGGCTGAGCCATGTCGTGGAGCAAGTAGCGGAGAAGGAACACATGTAATGTGCCCGACTTGTGTGTTGAAAAGCTGTTTCTGTGAAAGGAAAGCCCTATAACCGTGCAGCGGAGAGCCAACAGTCGGCAGCTAATAATATCTGTTGATGTTAATCCAATTAGAGTTGATTTAACACTTTACAGAGCATGATTTATAGAGGCGTTTATTGGTTTTCTGTAACATAATCAGTTTGGAAACTTAATGCATTGTTTGGGAATGCATGTGTGACTGGAAGCAGGGGGGAGAGCAACTTGTGCTCTGGGTTATTTGAAATGATACCCCCATTAATAACACCAACTCTTGGCCTGTTAGCGCTGTTTTTCCTGGGCTTTCTCTGATCCTCGGGACCGTCTCAACCTGGCAATAATACAATCTTCGGAGTCGATGGAAAATGAGCTATATTTACTCAGATTAGTGAGGACACTTTGTCTAGCCTCCTCCGCAGGCTCCCAAATGAGGGGATTTTTTTCTCTGTCTTGTTGATTGTTTGGAGAGTTTGAGAGAGACTAACCCATGCTAATGGAGGTTTAGAGACGGTGGGCTGATACAAGATCAGACACTGGTGATTAATCATGAACAAATGTAGTCGTCTTCTATTACTGACTGAGGGGAAAGCGGAGCCAGACAGAAATCTGCAGGCAACGTGAGCAAACATTTCTGGGATGGGGAATATTTGAACATATTTTAATTTGGTTTGCTGTTTTATTTTTTTGTGCCTAAATTCTGATTGGATATTACCGGGGTCGGAGCTTTGTGGTATTTAAAGTGTACCACAAACGGTGTACAGCCTGGAGGATAGGATAGTCAGGCCAGTGTTAAGGCAAATGGACTTTTTTGTGTCCATCGCAGAAAACCTCCCTATATCTTTTAAACAGTTATCAGATTATCCTGTAGTGGAGGGGGTGTCTGTAATCCAGTCTTTAGTCCTCCTGTCTTCATATGTTAATATGTTCAATATTAATGACCCAGTATCCTGTAGTGTGGGGTGGACGCCTCGGTGTTCTGTAGTGGGGTGGTGGTGGGTGGGGACAGCTCAGTATCGTGTAGTGTAGGGTAAATGACTCAGTATCCTTTAGTGTGGACAACTCTTGTCGTGTAGTGTGTAGAGGATGACTCCTGTGTCCTGTAATGTGTAGAGGATGACTCTCGTGTCCTGTAGCGTGTAGAGGATGACTCTTGTGTCCTGTAGTGTGTAGAGGATGACTCTTGTGTCCTGTAGCGTGTAGAGGATGACTCTTGTGTCCTGTAGTGTGTAGAGGATGACTCTTGTGTCCTGTAGCGTGTAGAGGATGACTCTTGTGTCCTGTAGCGTGTAGAGGATGACTCTTGTGTCCTGTAGCGTGTAGAGGATGACTCTTGTGTCCTGTAGTGTGTAGAGGATGACTCTTGTGTCCTGTAGCGTGTAGAGGATGACTCTTGTGTCCTGTAGCGTGTAGAGGATGACTCTTGTGTCCTGTAGCGTGTAGAGGATGACTCTTGTGTCCTGTAGCGTGTAGAGGATGACTCTTGTGTCCTGTAGCGTGTAGAGGATGACTCTTGTGTCCTGTAGCGTGTAGAGGATGACTCTTGTGTCCTGTAGTGTGTAGAGGATGACTCTTGTGTCCTGTAGCGTGTAGAGGATGACTCTTGTGTCCTGTAGCGTGTAGAGGATGACTCTTGTGTCCTGTAGCGTGTAGAGGATGACTCTTGTGTCCTGTAGCGTGTAAAGGATGACTCTTGTGTCCTGTAGTGTGTAGAGGATGACTCTTGTGTCCTGTAGCGTGTAGAGGATGACTCTTGTGTCCTGTAACGTGTAGAGGATAACTCCTGTGTCCTGTAATGTGTAGAGGATGACTCTCGTGTCCTGTAGCGTGTAGAGGATGACTCTTGTGTCCTGTAATGTGTAGAGGATGACTCTTGTGTCCTGTAGCATGACCCTGTATTCTGTTGTGTGGGATGGGAGACTCAGTGACCTGTAGTGTGGGGTGGATAACTTGCTTGTCATGTAGTGTGTAGAGGATGACTCTTGTGTCCTGTAGCGTGTAGAGGATGACTCTTGTGTCCTGTAGCGTGTACAGGATGACTCTTGTGTCCTGTAGCGTGTAGAGGATGACTCTTGTGTCCTGTAGCGTGTAGAGGATGACTCTTGTGTCCTGTAGCGTGTAGAGGATGACTCTTGTGTCCTGTAGCGTGTAGAGGATGACTCTTGTGTCCTGTAGCGTGGGGTGAATGACCCTGTATATGATATGGGCTTGTATACAGGTTTTGGATCAGATGCACGGATTCCGAGTAGGAAGGAATTTTCCCGGAATTTTTTCCCATAGAGAATGAATAGGATGCTAAAATGCGTGCCTATCTACCCTGCTTCCACTTGACCTAGAGACACCAAATTGGATGAAATGGGCGAAGCCCCAAGCAGGCATTCAGTGTTGGATTGACCCGCACTCGTTCATTTCTCCTTTTTCCCCCGCATCCCTCGTTCCCCCCTTAGAGTCCCAGTCATTTTTAGACGCACCTAAAGCCGGCTGTTTCGTTCGGCTTAGAGGCGCGAAACTTCACATACTCACTAAGGGCAGGTCCCCAAGCACTAACCCACAGCCATCCTGACCCGCACTCCTCTATCTGTCATTTAGCCATTCCTCGTTCCTCCCATAGAGTCCCAGTCATTTTCGACCCAAACCAGGCAGTAATGCTTTCCTTCCATGATTCTGTATTGCATCCTCAGTAATGAGAAAGGTACTGCATATAGAAACTACACATTATTTATTATGATAGTTATTAATCTGAACTAAACATGTATGGAATGACTATTGCCGAGGCCTCTGTGTCTGACTGACTGTCTGTCTGACTGTCTGTCTGTCTGTCTGCAGTGACCCAGTTGCAGACGACTTTAGCCTCAGTGCAGGAGCTGTTGGTCCAGCAGCAGAAGAGAATACAGGAGCTGTCTCAGGAGCTGGCGAACTCTCAGGTGATTCCCCCATACTCACGCACACACTATAATTCAGCACTTTTAAATGGGACTGTAAAATGTGACAGTTTTGCTCATATTTTTGAGTGTAAATATTATAATACACTTGGGTTCTATAAATCATGGGCCTCTTAACGTTGGAGCTTTGCCAGGTGCTTGTTGTTGAAAGGGACCGAATATGCTTATTTGTAATGTTCATATTACACAATATAATGTTCATATAGCACAATATTGATACTCTACAGCAGGACAACACTATATACATACTAAACATTAAAATAAAGAGATATAAAAGAGATATAATAAATACAAAATACACACAACATACAGAATATACAGAGACAGGAGGGATCTTCATGATCTGCATTCATCTTCTGTCCGAAGCTCTCTGTTAGAGGTACTGTGTCTCTAAGCTCTGCCTCCCAATGAGCCCAGTCTGCTCTGATAGATCAGTTTTCCCACTCACACTTGAGAGTCTGAAGCTGAACGTTGTAAAACAAGTTGGTAGATCCACATTCCCAAGCTAGACCGGTAACGGACAAACAATGGGTGAAGAAAATACACTCATTCTCAAAAGAATAGCTGCAGCCAGATGGAAGTGAGGGGTTGCTGTGCTATTTAGAAGGAGGGTAACCAGGAACAATAAATGACGATACATTTAGACTGATGTGCCATATTTATTGAGCTACACATACAGAAGTCTGTCTCTCAGTATGACGTGGAGCTGCCGTGTTTGCTAATGCAACATGCTAGATGTCTTGGAGTTGTAGAGGTTCCTAATGGTGTCCTGTGGTAATCCATCCCATGAAGCGTAAAGTTCTCGCACACTTCCTGCAGATGTTGAGGTGGAGTGACACCAGGCCTTCTATATGTGTGACGCATGACAACAAACCAGTCATCTTGGTGCTGACCACGGTGCCTCCATCCATTCATTGGTCATCTCCACCCAGACAAAAGCGGGACTCGTCACTGATGATGACCCGCTGCCATTCTGAGTCACTCAATGACAGTCTGGCACGATGCCATTGCAGTCTTGGGGGCACTGACGTGGTGTTATAGGCAGTCGTCGTAACAGTCCATGTGCATGTAGTCTTGCGTTGTGCAGTCATCCGGATGACTCACGGAGGGCATCACTGCTCACTGAGTGTCCTCAATCCTGGCTGTTGGGTCGGTCAGGTACAGCGATAAGGCCCATCCTTGCGTACATCACATGCTCACCCGAGTGTGAAACTTGAATCATTCCCATGTCTCACAATGTCAATCCTACCCACCGAGTTTCATTCCTCTCAGTTGATTCCTTCTGCGTGCAGCTATTTGTGCAGCAACTCTCTTGTGGATGAGTGTAATTCAAGTACATACAAAGAAGTTAGTCAGTCATCCGACTTCAAAACTTGAAAGCTTTTTGGAATATTACAGTTAGTCAAAACACCCATCCCCCTACCTCATATGTGACCCAGACTTTTAGTCGTGGGTAAACAGCCCAAACGTTGTTTTCCTATGACTGGATTATCATGATTTATACACCAGTCATTCATTATGTCATTATGTCTGTGTTCTGTGGGCAAAGGCATTTTCAAATGGCAGACCTCAGCATGGAATGCAAAGAATCCCTTTCAGTGAATACTGTCACCATCATTTTCTGTCCTGGAGGAATGGGTTAACAGGAGGGTGCACAAGAGGGGGAAAAAGACTCCAGCTGTCCTCTGGGTAAAAAAGAGGTCACATTCCTTCCCCAAGTGGTAATTTCTCACCACCATATCATGAATAGCAGGGACCTGTAGTGTTGGTCCTTGTGAATAAAGTTCCTCGTTGGTGTTGTAGTCGGGCTCTCACGCTCTTCTTTTCTCTTCCTCAAGGGTGCAGCCTCTATAAAACAAGGCCATTTTACTTAAAACAGCACCTGACATTTATCATTCTCTTTGATATGGGTACCTGCCCTGATGAACGTATTAGTGTGGGCATGGCTCATATGCTGCCGAAATCAGAGGTGTGCATAAACAGGCCTGAGTGTATATTGGCGGAGCCCAATAAAGTGCATGTAAGGGCATCAGGAGAAGGCTAAAGCAAGCCTGCCAGGGACGGCTACAAGCGCCGCTCGTCATCACCTCACCTATTTTCAGTTGACTAGAGGCCTCATTTAAACCCCTCCCAGATGCCATCTGAAAGGCAGAAGCATTTAGATTTGGGTGCGCTCTTAAAAGTAAAGCTGCCTTGAGAGTAGTGCCATAGGGAGCCACTGTGAAGGTAAAAGAGGTGGTCCTCAGACCTGCCCTCAGAGACCACCAAATGGTCCATGTTCTTGTTGTATTTTTGTGGTGCAAGATGGGACGGGGCAAACATGTGGACAGTCATGGGGTCCATTAGGACTGCATGTAGGTGATTTGATAATCTACATGTTTGCAGAGGTAATGAAGAGGGCTTTGCTCTTATACCTGGAAGCAGCCACAGGCCGTCACACAACTGACAAGCCACAATGTGTTGGCTGGTGTTGCGGGTGGGATGCGTCATCTTGCTGTTTTAAAAAGCACACTCCGGAGGGCTATGAGGGTGGGTTTAGAGACCCTGGTTTGAGGCAGATTTTGCCTTAATGAGAAAATGTTTTATCTTGTCATTTTTCGGGGGTGGGTTTAGAACGTTTTGATTTTAATAATTGTCTGGGTTATTTAGTTTGTTTCTTCATTTTTCTTCATCCTGTAAATAAAACCATGAATAATACATGAACATCAGAAGTTAAACTCATTAAGTGCTCTACAAATACATTTTTCAGTCTGCTGTTTGACTGCTTGCCGCAGAACGCATCCGCACCACAACTGTAAACCTCTGTGTGTGTTCACAGACCGGCTGGCTGACTGACTGACTCAGTGAGTGGCTGACTCGGTGAGTGAGTGAGTGGCTGACTCGGTGAGTGAGTGAGGTGGCTGACTCAGTGAGTGGCTGACTCAGTGAGTGAGTGAGTGGCTGATTTGGTGAGAAAATGAGCAGCTGGCTCGGTGAGTGGCTGGCTCAGTGAGTGAGGGAGTGGCTGACTGGGCAAGTGAGGGAGCTACTGACTCAGTGAGTGGCTGACTCGGTGAGTGAGTGGCTGACTCAGTGAGTGAGTGAGTGAGTGGCTGACTCGGTGAGTGGCTGACTCGGTGAGTGAGTGGCTGACTCGGTAAGAAAGTGAGCAGCTGGCTCAGTGAGTGAGGGAGTGGCTGACTGGGCAAGTGAGGGAGCTACTGACTCGGTGAGTGGCTGACTCGGTGAGTGAGTGAGTGGCTGACTCAGTGAGTGAGTGAGTGGCTGACTCAGTGAGTGAGTGAGTGGCTGACTCGGTGAGTGGCTGACTCAGTGAGTGAGTGAGTGGCTGACTCGGTGAGAAAGTGAGCAGCTGGCTCGGTGAGTGAGTGGCTGACTCAGTGAGTGAGTGAGTGGCTGACTCGGTGAGTGAGTGAGTGGCTGACTCGGTGAGTGAGTGAACGGCTGACTCGGTGAGTGAGTGAAGAACACCTGAAAACTCTGTTGCAGTAAGGTTTTAGTGAAAGTTCAGATTCCGCAGGTCTTTAACTTACACCCAGAAAGTTCTGAACCACTAAGCCTACGGTGAAGATCTCGTGCAGCCAGTCTCTGCGGTCATAAATGACATGAAGGAGCAGCGTCATCTAGAGATACATGTAGAATGTGGGCTGAATGACATGCATGCTTGGAAACGTAGCTCTGGAAGGAAGCTAAAATAAACTGATGGAACTCAAACATCATCTTCAGTCGTGTGGCAGCTAAGTCATAAGTGTTTTTTTCTTTCCTTTTTTTTTTTTTTTTTTTATTTTATTTTTTTTTAATCGCATGCTAATTTATTGCACCGTGGTGTCGTTATCCCTCAGTAGACTGCTCATCATGACTGCGTTGTTCCCGCTCACTTTCGAAGACATATGCTTACGATCCATAAAGTCTCCTGCTCATCTGAGGGAAATGGCTGGCGTTTAGAAGAAGCTCCCTGTTTAAAAACGCATCTCCATACCTCGAATCTGAAACTCTACTCGCTTTGTATCTCATGATGCTATGATAAATCATCTGATAGAAGGCGCCAAATAGGGCTTTGGAATCGCGACTGAGCCGATGTTTTATGTCCACAGCTTGTTAAGCACATGGGTGTTTGAATGTAGCATCTGGATCCCACAGGAAAGCATATGCGAACGCATCTGGCCCTGTACAAATCCCAGAGAAAAATATGAACCTCTCACCCCTCTGAAGTTCATCACAACTGCAGACTCACCACTTCTCCTTCTCCGGTCTCTCTTTAGTGCCCCCACCCCATGTCCTCCCAAGGTTTGTCACTACACACCCTGAACTGGCTTGGGCAGTGTGAATAAGCTGAACTACTGCCGAGCTGAGCGCTCTCCATTCATAAGCGCTCTGTTCAGTGCACTTTCAGACAGCACGTCCGCTGGTCGGCCGAAGCCAAATCAAGGCAGAAATAGATTCCTGTTAAAAATCTAAATTGAATGGAAAGGTGTTGTCGTCATTTACCGTGAGTGCCTTTTTGGAAGACAGCAGTGTATAAAAAGTCTATTTCACATCAAAACACCCATTAAACAAATCATAAACTCTGCTTTACAGCCGAAGTGTTGATCTTAAATTCTCTTTCGCGGGACGCGGGCTCTGTTGTCTCCGACCATATGGGAAATTGTGAAAATTGTTTTCAGGTCCGGAGCGTGTGATTAAGAACACATGTTGAGCCGCTGAGCTAGTTATCTTTTTTACTTTGCGGTTTTCTGGCCGGCCTTTCTGGGCTTCTCTATGCCGAGCAGAATGCGGCAGCCTTGGCAGTTAAAACTCTTTAACACGGAAATGGGCTTTTAACCTAAAACACATGGCAACTCTTGTTTCCTCAGCTGCTAAGTAAACTGGATTACAGTGTGCAATCTTTTTTAACATGCTGAGGCTTTTCTTGAGACTTTATTACAGTATTATTCGGTAACGATGTGTCAAATCATTTTGCCTATGGCTGCATTCTCGGCTCGCCAGCGTACGCGCGTTGCTGAGCCGGCCTTAAAGGCACCCGTCACGGCAGACTGAACTTGCATAAACTTTGTTGTTGTAAGTGAACGTTAATTATTCTCACAGCAGCGCAACAGTTCATTCCACGCTCCATACAGTCAACAAACGGGGGGAAAAAGAAAACATCATGTTTTGAATGTTTGCGGGACATTTACATATATCCCTTCTACAGCAGTTTTGCTGTAAGCCATGAGATGAAGTTATAAGATGGATTTCAGCCTGGAGTGCTTTTTGAATGAGGCAGAATTCAGAGCTGTCCATCAGTCAATCTGAACAGGCATCAGTGAAAACCCTTTTGTTTTCTTTCCCGTCTGAACAACCATTCATTGCAAGTTATTCATTATTCTGATAGGCAGGACACATCCATCAGTGTCTAATTTCTCTAACTCGTGCCTTCTTAAAGTCTTAAAAATGGCCACTTACTGCTGTGTCCTCTCCACAAACGCCTCTTAAGGTGTCATTGACCCTTCCTCACGTTATATGCCTTACAACAGTCTTTCTCACATTTACATTTACATTTATGGCATCTTATCCAGAGCGACTTACAAGGTTAATCATATTACAGGTGGGCCAGTGTAGTGTTAGGAGTCTTGCCCAAGGACTCTTATTGGTGTAGCACAGCATAGTCACCCAGACTGGGATTCGAACCCCAGTCTCCCACATGTGGTGGTGGCTCCCTGGCGGGCAGTGGTGTTATCCGCTGAGCTACACCAACCTCATGCAGATCTGAAAGGCAAGAGGAGATATTTCTGAGATTACCTAATCCACTCGCTTAAGGCTGTGTTCAGACGGCAGAGCGTGTACTTAAAACTGCATCGCATCCTCCAGCGTGACGGAGTTTGCTCAGGCAGCAAGTGTTTCGCTGTGGTATTTGTGTTGTGTGTATATATTTGAATATGTGTGAAAAGAATAATTAAGATGTTTTGACAGTTTTAATCAGACTGTCATGGAAGTTGACTCTGTACTGAAGTAGTATTGATAACACAGTAAGAGTAACTTTGAAAATTGAAACACTGAGTTACTGCCTGATGATAGAAGTGTGCTTGGTAGGATGGGCAGAGTAAACTCCTGTTCATCAGTGCTAGCAAACATTTGGTGCTGTAAGAAGTTTAAGCCACATTTGCCAGAAGAAGGCACAAAGGAGGGTGAATCCTTGCTGGCAAAGAAGCGGAAACATGGCATCATGAAGAATCCAGCATAGATCCTGATGGCAACTGTAGCTTCAAGGAAGAGAGACAGGGCTCAGTAGGCCGCAATACACTACCTCACTATTGGAGTTTACACACTGCTCCCTACATCAGATAAGCACTGCTCGTCATGTGTCAATAGCCTATCGGAATAGAGGGTGGGAGTTTACCCACTCTCTTTATTATGGAAACTTATTCTTTCACTTGTATGCGTACTGGTTTCTACATTGCTTAAGATTAGGATACCACTTTGTGCCAATTGTGATTTTCACACAGAGGAATTTGTGTTCCCATCCGTGAAGTGAAATACCCACATGCACACTCACTAGTGAACACGCACACTTGGAGGCAGTGAGCACACTTACCCGGAGCGGTGGGCAGCCCTATCCATGGCGCCCGGGGAGCAGTTGGGGGTTAGGTGCCTTGCTCAAGGGCACCTCAGTCGTTACTCTCAGTTCAGGGACTCGATCCGGCGACCCTCCGGTCACAAGGCTGGTTCCCTAACCTCCAGCCCACGACTGCCCGTATTGAACGTGTGTCGTCAGTTGAATCGTGAGATGCAACAAACACAACCAACTTTTAAGACTGAACTTTGGAGATGTGGAAAACATATTAACTCAGATTTCCTTCATTTACCTTTATATATTTAAGGGATCTGGCAGGCGCTCTCATCCTAAGCGACCTGCAGTTCTTCGTTTACACAGGTAGGCGAAGGTAGTGTTAGGAGTCTTGCCCAAGCACTCCTATTGGTATAGGTTAGGGTGGTTTCCCAGGTGTGGAATTAAACCCCAGCCTGCAGAATGGAGGTGTAATCCACAATGCTGTACCAACCACAGGTAAAATGACTGAAAGCATATGGAATACTGGAAGCGGTAACACGTTTCTTGTTGTTTTTAGTTGTTGAGGCTTCTGTATACGTGTTTGTTCATGTCTTCTGTTGCCAAATAATAAAAAAAACATTTAAAAAATCGAGTTGGTAGAAATGTGCCCTGTTAAAGAGCAGATATGCACACTTGTACTGGTATCAGCAGATAATTGCTCAAAGTTATTTTTTTTTCACACGCATTGGGGCACCCCGGGCCTATCTTTACCGGCATCGGCAGATACGGAAATAATCGGAGTAAGCTGCGAATTTTCATATCAGTGCGCCCCTGTTTTAAAATGGGAGACATTTGCCTTATTAGTGGCTGCACAAGGAAGATTAGGAGCTGTTCAGCTTGTAGCCAGAGTGCTTGCCACTGGGATAGTGCATAAACAGGCTGAAATGAATTGTACCAGTGCTTTCATTGGAAACACTCCTGAGGGATTTAGTTTCAAGCTGATTCCACCATAAATATACATGCATTACACGGGGAAAATATTATCATGGAGAGAAGCTGCGAGTTAATTTGCATTCAGACGTTTTTAAACTGTCCTTGTTAAGATATTATCCACTGCTAATGGTCTGCAGGCATTTACTAATGTATTCAGTGTTTTCACTGCTGTTCTGCGTGCGTGTTAGCCTCTCTGAGGGCCATGATATTCTCCATGAGGATTACCCTTACTGTAAAGGCAGTGATCCAGAATGGAAGCAGAAGCAGGATTACCTGTGGAGCAGTGTCTGGCTTGCTGAGTACATGCGTTTGACAGCAGTCAGGTTGTCCTCTGCAAACAACTTCCATCCAATTTTTTTGGTGGACGTGACCTCTGCCGAAAGGCAGGTCGCAGGACTTCAAGTGGAGTCTGCGGCGAAGTGCGTGGAAGCTCCTGTTTGAAAAACGCTATTTAGATTTTATGTCTGGGAAGTGTAAGCTCAGCCGCCGAAGCAATTAATTTTTTTTCCACAGGTAAAATGAGCGAGAGGCACATTCCAGCCTTATTATGTGGGTGCCATGGGGAGTTGGGGATTATGATGGTCGTAATGAGGTGAGGCCTGTAATAAGAGTGTCTTCGCCAGGCCTAATGCGCTCAGCCCGGATCCGATGTGCCCTCCGAAAACACCGCACTTTATCAGAGGGGGCTTTAGGAGCAGATAGGAGCCAAACCCACCCGAACCTCAACCGCCCCTCCCTCCTTACCCTGCACTGTAAATGAGTCTGATCCTTTTCAGATGTGATTCAATTAATTTCCTTTAGATGTAATTACAAGTGAAAGAGTCGAAGTTATCCCTCTTCGCTCGACAGGGGGTCTCTGCTTCCTAACTAGCAGCCCCCGGTGAGTCAGGCATTCTTAATTACTTTTAGTTTTCTTTTCCCCCCAGCCTTTTTTGCTTCATTTCCACACCTCTCTCTTTCTCTGTCTTCTCCTCGGAGGCCAGGAGGACGGGGGGATTAGGCGATGGATGAGGGCTGTTTGTTTGCGAACGGTTCAAAGCTTCAGGTACCCCTGTGACTCGGTGTAAGTTTACCAGACTTTTATTTCCTCCTCTGAACAGGGCTCGGGAGCCCCGCTTAATCCGCTTGAATTTGAGGCCGGGTACACGAACTGCCCCACTTTGGGCATTGAAAGAGGGGTTTGTTCTTCAAAATTGTGATTGTGGTGAGAGCTTGGAGAAGGCACAGCGGTACTGGAGCGCCGTATGAAAACTCTGTACCGGAGGCCTTTAGTCAGCGGGAGGTGTATGCACTTCACAGTTCCTTTTACCTTTTTACATTCCTTACGTGAAGTGGTATCATCAGCCACCTGTCCATTTAAAAAAGGGGAAAAAAGATGGATGATTTTCTTTCTCTTTTTTTTTCCAGAAGTCATTTGCTATTCAAATGTTTGCAGGCCATTTCAATTGGCCATCATTCCGTGCTGCAATTCATCCCTTGCCAAGCAGTAGGTGATAACGCTCCTTTTAATAAAAACCCCTCTGACTTGTGGCTGCCTGATGAATGCTGCCATTGTTGTGCTTGAGACCTCTTATCAAGCACCTCTGTCCTGCTCAAATCAGCAGTCGGAAATATGGAAAAATATGTAAAAATGGTGCGATTAATTCTCTTTGCCTTTTTTCAGGCGATCCCGATCCCATGAACTCTTTCCTCTTTTCCCAGAATGTTCGTGCAGATGGGTCCTATGAAGTTCAGAGAGATGATTTCCTGCTATTCACTGTGGCCGTAGATCTGTTATCAAAATCTTTGTACCGTATGTGTGCTGATCTACCGAGCGATAAGAGATGTACCCTTTGAGCCAGGACAGCGAGCAACTCCAGAGGTTTTGCATATGCTGCATACCCAGAGGTTTTCCTGCGTATGACCTAATACCATGAAATGCAGGGCTCGTTTATGAGTGTGCAAAAAAGCTGGAGTCATTGTGGCATTATGGGAACAGGTTTCGTTCCCGGCATCCCAGTGATTGTAAATGGAAAAATACTAAAACGATTTGTTTGTGACTCATCTTTCTGTTTCATCTGCAGGCCTCCACCACCACCAACCGCATGCTGGAGTCTCAAAGCATCAGTGAACTCAAGGCGGAGATCGCTTCTCTGAAGGGGCTTTTGCTCAGCAGGTAAAAGCTCCCTCCATTCACTTGCACTGGGTCTGACAGATAATGGGCAGCCATTTCCCATGATGCATTCACAGTATGTACACTACAGCCGCATTTTCACCCACTGAAGGGACACTAAGTTTATCAGCAGTGTCGGTTTCCTCAGTATGTGTTTTAAGGTGTGATGATTGTAATCAGTTGTTAGTTGCTTGTAACATTGAGCCATTGTGTGGCCATTGCGTTTTTAGTTTGGCTGACCTGTGTACTGATGTTATCACAGAAAGTAGCTTGAGCCGGCTAAATATATGTGATTAGGCTTACCCACAAAACTGTTCCGTATCACTGCTGTCATTCATGTCACACACTGAGGAGTTGTTGTCAGTTGACTGGCAAATTAGAGATTATCCAGTTTAAAGTTCAGTACTGGTATGTCCTGATCTAATCCAGCGGGTCAGGATCGGCTACATTAGGCCTCGTCCGGTTCTGATCCCCTGTTTCTTACTTTGGCGACCTTTAATGGCGCTCGTAAGTTTGCAAGAGACCTACACAAAGGTTGTGAAGACAGCGGAAATAAGCCTGCATAAGCGCATATGAAGGCTCATCTCAGTAGGCGTTATTTGTCATACAATCTGCATTGGTCAACACTGATGTCAAGTTGACATAACCGCTACATCATGGCACTTCTTTGGGTGCAATGACTACATTATGTGACATGCTTAATTTTCATGTCTTGAAAACAGGCCTAGTTCCCCAATAGGTTGGTGGAAAGACTGAATTGTTACTCATTTCTGAAACTGAAAACACATGAGGAGACGTATAAGATCTGTGGAAGTGTTCATTACCAAACTAGCAAAGAGCATTTCCAGACTGACATTAAAGCCAGCATCAGCACTGCTAAGGCGAGTAAGTCAGCAGCCCACCACTCCCAAAGTAGCCAGCCATCATGGGACTCCCCAAACACCAAAGCATATTGAGCACACGGCCTGAAATGTCCAGGACATAAAATAATCACCATCGCCTGTCAAAGACGTGACGCCAACTTGATGACAGAGTTGGCATATGCAGCTTCAGCTTCAGTTTATATCTGTTCAGAAGAATTATCGGTTGTCATGAAGGGCTCATGTAGGTGTCATGAGCGCTGTTCAGACAGGATTATTTATACATGGGGTCATGTGTTATAATGTAATGGCAGCATTTTCTCAGTGATATAAGTCCATCAAAAAAGATTCCAGAAAAATAACCTCAGACTGCATTACCTCCGACCTGTCAGTAAAAACATCATCCTATTCTGTTGAAAAGGAATTTCTTATCACTGAGGTTCTCAAAGAAGGTTACCACTTCATGTGCATTACAAAAATAAGGTTTTACTTTATGCAGTTATTGGTGATGGTAATGACATAGCACGTTCACTCAAGACAGCAAGACAAATGTTTGGGGTAAATGAAATAACAATGAATGTGTTCTCTGTTCTGTTCTGGAGTGAAGGCAGGGCGTGAGTGGAGTAGCCACTGACATCTGTCATTGATAGGGAGATTTCTTATCACTATGCCAATTGGCCATAAGCATTACAGCCTTCCTGTAATAAACCTGCTTTACTCCACCTCCCCATGTAAAACGTAGCTTGTCCAAATAGGACTCGAGCCTTAGGAAGACTGCCCTACAGTCATGTTAGGATCTACATATCTGCATTGTAAAGCTATTGTACTGGGAAATTTGAAAATGTATTATGTCTGCGGTACATGTGTTTTGACTGTCTTTGAACTGGCTTGTTCGTGTATGTAAAACGGGAGCCAGGGATTATTACTCTTCGAGGCGACCATCTTCTTCAACTTTCTGCTTTACCAGGAATCCTGCGTCTGGTTTTAACCAGCATTAGTAGAAATAGACGGAATCTGAAATCATAATCTTTTCAGTATAAACATTATAAAATCTTACACTTAAACTAGAAAACTTATTTTAGCTAGGCTAGGAAATTACAACGATCAGATCAGTACCGGTCACTGGATGGAAAATTAAAGGGGAATCTCGTGACGTTCAACATGCCATCTGTGAACAGTGAAAACTTTTGCCCTCAATAAAAAGATCCGACTGACTTGCTGGTTAAACCTTACTGGAATAGCTCCTCTTCGTGGTGGAGGTACGTGCGTGTACAGGAGCCAGAAAGTACAGCTGTGTTTGAACCAAGCACTACAGTTTTAACCAGTGATTTCAAACCCTGGCCCTGGAGTAACCCTGCCCTGCGTATTTCCCCCTCTTGAAGCAGGTTTGTTAGAGCAGGGAAAACACCATAAATGTGTGGGACAGGGGTTCCCTGACCAGAGCCACCACTATACAGAACGCTTTGTATCCAGCACAGTTGTCTGTCAGATGATACGTGAAAGAATGTGATGTGTCCCATCCTCCTCTGCAGCGGGGCATGTCAGCGGAAGTGGCTTTTACTGCTTAATGAGGCCTGATGCTTCCAGCAGGTTCCTCCACTACTTCAAGATGGAGCTTTCTCACTTTCATTTATGGTGGCTTGATTATGTGTCATGCAAATAAAGATCAGAGTGTTCTTGCACACCTGAAATTCCCACGCATTAAAGCTCTCGGTTTGTGTGATCAGTTGTTCTTGTATAACGTTATATTCTGACTGCTTTTTCATTTATTTATTTATTTTCTTAATGGGACAAATGTCTGTCTGACTTTCACAAGATGTCTTCATGAAAGGGGTTAACGCTAAACACAAACATGGCTTCGCCATCTGCTGCTAATATTGCCTTTCTGGCTACTCAGATATGTAGCAGGGATTATTTGATGTCTTTGTTGGAGTAGATGTGTCTTTCTCTCGAAGACATTTCCCTCTCGTTGCTGTACTTGCATATTTGCCAGGTGTGGAAGACGTGTGACTAAAGCTATGATCTCTGATGATTGCATGCACCTTGCAGGTCTGCAGAGCATTACAGTGAAATATCTTTGAACAAGGTATTGTGCCTGTTTTACTGAAGTCAGAAACCTGAATAGTGAGACTCATCAGTACTCTGTTGGAGTTGATACACGTGGATTCACTGGAGTTAGAGGATTTTACATTTGATAGGAAGTTGGTTTGGACGAATGTAGCCAGAATTTTGTGGATTGTTTGCTGAAATGTTAGCATAGTGCTCGCTTAATGCTCATGGTCTTGATGTCCTTCTGTAAGATCTTTGAGAAGACAAAAAAAAAAAAAGAAGAGTCCAGAGCAGAATTCAGAACTCTGGTCTATACAGCAAATACCTTGACTATTGCATCGTTGTTTGTTTGCTAGGCCACCTAAAAGTGGTAGCTTTCTAAACTCCGGGAAATCCCGCACTCTGCAACTTTATCGCCTACTACTCAATTTGAAAGCCTCTGGTGATTCCCAAGGTTCTTAACTTACGATCAGCCATCATGATTGTACCGGTACCTTCAGGAATACTCGGATATACCATAAACGTGAATTCTCTTTTTGTCTTTCAAAGCATATGAAAGTTTCCGGGATTTCCCGGAGACACTGTTGCATCTCTCCAGTCTCCAACATGGCAGCGGTGTTGGTTTATGACGCCTTTTCATAATGAAGCAAACAGCAGTTTTCTTTCTAATGTGCAATGAAATTATATGGCTTCCATGTTTGGCCTTACCGGCTGATTTGGAATATATGCCATTTGTT
Organism: Prochilodus magdalenae; assembly: GCA_024036415.1. NCBI lineage: Eukaryota > Metazoa > Chordata > Actinopteri > Characiformes > Prochilodontidae > Prochilodus > Prochilodus magdalenae. The sequence goes on along the minus strand of JAMWET010005185.1, from coordinate 577,201 downwards.
GTAAATATTGGCAAAAAATAAAGCGTTGACTTTTTCATTTCAGTTTGGTCCAGTGTCATTCCATTCCAAGCTTTTACAACAGACATTATCTAAAAGAGTTTTCCATCAGGTTTTGGGTCTAACCCAAATAACCCATATAACCAGAAAAGATTTAGCTGTCGTCAGTCCAGCCCGACCCAGAGCACCATGTTTACATACAAATCCAAACCTGACTACAGCCAGACAAAGCTCTGTCCTAACCTGAACCAAACCACACTGAAAAAAAACCCACGCTTCTAAGTACGTCAGCTGTTGAGTTACTATAGTGGCTTAATTGTGCCTCTTTTACTGAAATCTGAGTAGTGAGACTCGTCAGTGCTGTCCAGGTTGGTGCACATGGATTCAGTGTAACGAGTTAGAGGATTTTTCATTATGATATGAAGTTGTTTTGAAAGAATGTAGCCAGAATTATGTGGCTAGTTTGCACAAACGTTAGCTAGTGTCAGAGCAGAGCTCACTATTGCATCATTTGAAAACGTTAAATTACCGAAAAAAGGGAAACAGGCTGTAAATAATCATCAAATTCCAAATAGTTTTTACCTGCATGTTAACAGGGGTTTAAAAAGGGTAAGTGGTAAGAGAACGCATCTGTCAAATTCATACTCCAAAGAAATGGAGGTCACCATATCTCTGAAAAATGCTGTCTGTTCACCTCCCTCTTACATTTACATTTCCAGCATTTAGCTGACGCTCTTATCCAGAGCGACTTACAAGGTTAATCATATTACAGGTAGGCCTATGTAGTGTTAGGAGTCTTGCCCAAGGACTCTTATTGGTGTAGCACCGTGTAGTTACCCAGACCAGGATTCGAACCCCAGTCTCCCACGTGTGGTGGTGGCTCCCTGGCAGGTAGTGGTGTTAGCCGCTGAGCTACACCAACCGCTCTTCAGTTCTTACCAGTCTAGCAGAAACAGCATCAGTTTATCCCTAGCCACAGTTCATAGATGTCATTGACTCTCTTTCTCCAAGCTGTTATGTAATCACAGTCTGTTGATGATATTTAATTGTAGGATGTTGTAAACTATAAATTGTGCATATTTCTTCTGTATTGAGTCAGTGCTTTCAAACGCTAGATAACCGCCGTAGAGTGGTCACGAAAAGCATTTGGACACGAAACATTCGATAGACGTGATTGCGGTTCTTTAGGTTACTACGGAGAACGTTATTAAACACATTCAGCTCTTCATCAACCTGACTCTGTGTGGAGACAGCCTGGAGAAGAATTCCACCCTGCCTGCACTAATGCTGCTGTAAAGCAGAGAGGTGAAAGTCAGTGGGTGTTTTCTGTGGTGTCTGTGAGATCAAACTCATTGATGGATTCTTGAAAGCGTTTCAGATGCAGACCTGCAGAAGAAACTGTCCAAATGATAATCATCTGAACACACACCTGCCCACATTCCAAAGGCTGTTTAAATTGATGCTTAATGGGTTGACTTTTTATTTCCAAGCACAATGAAGCTGTATATATCGTCGCTGTCTAATAAAAAACATGTATCTCCACTTTTGTCTATTTCTACTTTCATGCATCATTTGAACACACCAGCTGCTGTTAACACTGAGTGAGAATCTCATGATGAATGAACCAACAGAGATGGCCCAAAACTGTTTGGAAAGATGCCTGGTTCCATTGACTTACATTAAAATTGAATGAGGTTTTTGGCCTCTCCTGTAAAGTTGCCATTTTGGAGATACATGTTTTTCTTTGGACAGCGACGATATTTAAATACGGCACAGTTATACAAATACTTTTGGGAACCGCTGTGGGCTAGTCTGGTTTTTCAATAGCAGTGGCCCCAATAGCAGTGACTTGATTGTTTAAAAATTGGTAAATGGTTTTCTGGTGATGGAAATAGGAAGAAAGTGGGGATACATGCAGGCTAAAATGGGTTATAAGAAACCATAACATGACCCTGATAGATATTTGAGATGAATGTCCAAATTGGGTAAAGACAGATGTCTCTCTCTTTCTCTTTTACAGGAGACAGTTCCCTGCCTCTCCATCGCTCCCCAAAATCCCTGCCTGGCAGATTCCTCTGAAACCTGGCACGCTGTCCAACTCCCCCTCGGTCAACCACACCAACAGCAGCAGTGACATCTCGCCCGTCAGCAACGAGTCAGCCAGCTCCTCGCCCGTCAAAGAAGGCCACAGTTTGCAGGTGACCCCATCCAGCGCACACAGCCTGAACGGAGAGGTGGGACTGGGGGCCATGCTGCCTCTGGACCTAAAGGACCAGGTGCGCATGGAAGTGCAGGGGGAAGAAGAGAGGAAGGAAGAAAGAGAGGAGGAAGAAGAAGAAGAGGAGGAGGAGGAGGAGGATGACGACGTGACTCACGTTGACGAAGAGGAGCCCCTGAGTGTCCAGACAGAGGACAGAAGAGGAGGCGATGGACAGTTTAATGAGCAGGTGGAAAAGTTGCGGCGTCCTGAAGGGGCCAGCAACGAGAGCGAGGTGGATTAGGCCGAGCTCTGTCGTGTCTGTCCGCTTTAGTTTAACCCAGCCATCACCCAACACTTTCTGTAATTGAGTTCCGCCGTCGCTCCCTTCATGCAGTCTGCATCGCACTGTGAAATAGGCAACAGCTGAGGTTCACCGTTTGCGTTTCCGTGTTCTCGTGACGTGAGTTTTTTTTCTTTTTCTTTAGTTTGAACTGAAGTAACAGCGCAAACGTTCCTGCATGCCCAGGCAAGCACAATAACGAGCAGTGCGAGCTAGACGGCGAGAGGATTGCAGTCTTTTATCGTTTTTGGTTCTTAATATTTATCAGCCATACTGTGCCCAGACGTCTCGAATACTAGTCGTTTCACATGACATTAGTGACTGTAGTTTCTGATTGCATAGTCAACCTGCTATAACATACTGTATATCTACCAGTTAAAGTTACTGTATTCACATGCCAACAAGGGCCTAGGACTACAAATCATGGACACCAAAGAATCACAACGTTCCACTTTGGTTTTAAGCGCGGTTTTCAGGTCACATGACCTAACCTTCTGCGCTCGCGCCGCGCCGTACGCAACCGTAGAGAGACCCGTCCTCGGTATTGTCTACGATCCTGTGGGACGAGCTCTCGCCAGGACTGTTCCCATTCGCTGTGCACTTTCAGCAGAACGTGGCACAGCAGCTCATACGGCTGCAGAAGAACAAGTCCTTGTAATTTCCGATTAAAGTGATGATGGGTTTGGCTTCCTGGTGGTGCTGAGAATTGGAGAGCGCTGAAGAGGCAAATAAACACTGTTTTTAATGCTCTCTGTGTGAGTGAGTGAGTGAGCGTGCGAGAGAGCGAGGGAGGGAGGGAGGGATGGATGGCGGAAAACAAAAAAAGTGCTCAGCCTGCTCAGTTGCATCTCTCGCGTCTCCAGCAGGGCAGCTGATTCGGTTTATGAAGTATGTTAATAATCAAATGATCAACAAATAACAGATGTATTATCTCATGCAGCTTGAAATGTCAAGGAGGCTAAAATCGGAAATCTAATACTCAAAGCCGGTTCTATTGTATTATATTACACCACAAAGCCTCCAGTCCAAATTATACCGGCCTCCTACAGTGAATAATCTTAACATGAAACGGTGCCGGGGTTTTTTGTAATTAAACCATGTAAAACAATGGATGCTTCAGCAGAGGTGCTGACAGTCGTGCTTCTCTCTTTGTGGGGCTTTTTTCTCTCGAGTCCTGAGGGAGAAAAAAGAAGAGAAAAGAAAAAGAAAAGAAAAAAAAAAAGCACCCCTGATGCAAATGGAGAGTAACGTATGAATACTTAACTAATGGAATTACTCACTCGCCAGCTGACGAGAAAAAAAGCCAGAAAGATCCCGGAGAGAAGAATTAGAGTGTCAGCTCCGCTCTGACATTTTCACTTTTAACAAATGGCCTTCAGAGTAACGTGATTATGGCTCAAGCAGGTGAAGCGTTTGTGGCAGCGGTCGCTGTGCCTCTACGCTATGGAGGATCCGTACTGTCTAGATTACAGCTGACACGCTCTAAGAAACGCTATTCATGGTGTATACTAGTAAATACGAACATGTATACATCGTTTACTGTAACACAGAGCTCCGCTTTTTACAAAAACGGCTAAAATAATAGAATTTAGAAGATGTTAAAGGAGCATTCCAGGGTTGTTCAACCTAGTTTCTATCTGCTGTGTACGCATAATGCACAGAGTCAGCGAGTTTCCTGTACAGGAAGACTTGTGTAGTAATGGTATGTACTACAGACGTGGCAGGTAGCGATTGGCTGTGGCCATTAGATCGTTAGAGCTAGCCTCTTCTTTACAGCTACAAAAATCAAAACAGAGATGAACACGCCTGCACATGAAGGCTCATCTCTGCTGAAGTCCTGTGGGGTTCTGATAATAGTGCTATATTGGAGCTAAGCTAACAGCTGTTCACATGAACCTGTTTGGGATATTCAAAATGTAACTCTGTAAACCTGTAAAATACATTACATGTTTAATATACCGCTCGTTACATACACTCACAGGTTTCGTCTTGTACGTTGCAGTTTTGCAGTAAGAGCCCTGGCATACAGCTCCCATTAAAAACATCGCAGACATTTGAAAATTAGCAGACGCTTTGAAAATAATTTAACAACAGTAAACAACCCAAGTGAGCACCGATGACAAAACCAAAACGCTGAGCAAACAAAGTCAGCAGCCTGGCTCTGTGGCAAAGCTTCGTTTATGGCCTGGCCTGTCCAGCGTAGCTGCCCTTAAGGTTTTCTTAAGTAATTTTAGCAGCTCCAGATCAGAGCTTTTATTTTTTGTGGAGTAACAATACTGTACACTCATCATCAAAAGAATAGCTGCACCCAGAAGGAAGTGTGGGATTACAGTGCTATTGGGAAGCAAGATACCCATCATCATCATTTATTGTTACCAGGAGCCATAAATGATGATGCATGTAGACTGATATGGGTAATATTTAATGAGACATACAGAAGTAGTGTCTCTCAGCATGGCTAACGCAACACACTGGCCATCCTGGCATTGCGTTGTAGAGCTTCCCAATGGCATTCTGCGATAATCCTTCCCCCACACAGATTTGTTGGTCGTGTCCTCTAAGACAAAAGTGGGACTCGTCACTGAAGATGTCTCGCTGCCATTCTGAGTCATTCCATGAAAGTCAGGCGCGTCACCATTGCAGTCGTCATAATGGTGCTGGCACTAACAGGATGACTCACGGAGGGCACCACTGCTCACCGAATGTCTGCCTTCCTGGCTAATGGGTCAGGCAGGTACAGTGATAGGGCCCCTCCTTGCTTACATCACATGTGCGGCCGAGCGTGGAACAGGAATCGTTCGCATGTCTCGCCATGGCAGCCCTGCCCACCAAGCTTCTTCAGCTGTTTGTGCGGCTGCTTTTGATGAGGAGTGTATATGTGTTTATTAAAAGGGCTTTAATTGTCTCATGATCTAATGATAAAAACAGATAGCTGGCGATACGCCATGGTGTAATTGGACATTTAAATTTTGAAATCAGACCCAGACAGTTAAATTATAATTACATTATGCTAGAAATTACAGACTCAGTTTTCCTTCCCCTGTCAATCAGCTTTCTCTGAAGGCCTAGACGGCTCTGAGGGTTCCCCTCCGGTTGGAAAGCGCTGGAGTAATTCCTTTGACTTTAGGGTAATTTATTGGAGCAGTGGACGCTGACTGATGCTGGGGGGTCAGGAAGGCCTGGGCACTAGTGGCAAATACCATCACAGTGTGCACAGGTGTGCGTTTGTATTAGCACATCTCTGTAGGGGTGTTTATGAATGTTGGTACTGACTCGTGAGTAGATTATCAGTCATGTATGTGGCATGGCCTTCCTCCCACTGCAGTCTTACTGTAGGGCCCCCGGATGGGAGCGCGTGTGTTGGTATGAGCGTGGAATTATGATATCAAAGGAAATGTAAATATTTGTAATAAATTTGATCTAACAGCGGATCCGTATTTGTTTTCTTGCTTGAATTAATGTTGCAGATCCTGCGAATTGATTATCCCTTCGTAAGAGCTTCGGGACTGCGTTCTCGTCTCTGTTCACATCACCATTAGAACTGCTGTAGTGTCGTGCTGTACATATAAAGGAAACTTTGCTTTGGACTGCGCATTAGTATTCATGAATCTTTAATGTCTTAATATGTGCTCTAGATGGATTTGAGGAGGGAAAAAAAGAAAAGTTAAAATAATGCATGTCACTTTGTATGGCACCAGCGAGAACGAGATGTTCACCGATCCCAGAATTGAATTTCATGCGAGGGTCCATTTGCCTCATGGGTTTTAATGGGGACTTTGGCGCTTCACTCTGGGATTTTTTTCTCGAGATCAGCACTCTTCTGGCTGTTTTCAATGAGGTCTCTATTAAGTGGGTTCAATCAATAACCTGTGATCTTAAAACAGCGTTCTTAAAAAGAGAGGAGGGGAAGAAAAGCTCATTCCACTATCGTAAGCAATACGAATATTCCAGTGCATTATCAAGTTTATGAATTTAATTTGTCTGTCAAGGTCTAAATGATCAATAGCATTGCACATATTGATGTGGTGTATAAACTTCTTGAAGGTTCGATACCGCATCCCTTTGTAATCCATTAACCTCTCCCTGGAGTTCAGGCCGGGCTCAGATTTATAGAGGCTGCTGTAATAAATGCACTTGTACATCATTTAGTGTCTTATGGGAGCAGCAGTGCATTCCTGCCCAGAAAGCCTCCTGCGTTCCTAATCTCCAATTCTTATCTTCGTTTGAGAGAGGGGGGCCGTGTGGCCGGCTGGCTGTCTGGGCTGGACCACCTCTCGCCGAACACTTAAACAGAGGAAGATGTTAAAAAGCCAAAGCAGATAAGCAGGCCCGAGGCTGCTATATCTGGCGACGGTGCAGGAGGGAAGCTTTATTTAGCTGGTGGAGGTGTCTGGCTGGCTTTTGCCAGAGGTAGGAGCTTTAACCTCATCAGTGGAGCTGTGCTAAACGGGGACCACTCAATAGAGGAGTGTATTGATGTGGCCTGAACTCCATTGTTCTCCTGAACTGAGCACTCAGCAGGTTAGAAGGCTGAGTGTCTCCTTGGATCAATGGGAGGGTTGTTAGCCCTTCCTGCCCCAGGAGGGCCAGCGCTGGAGGACTGCGCTCACAGCACCAGGGTCCTTATGGAGGGATTACCACAGAGACACTTCCGCTGGAGTCCTTAACCGGACACTCCATTTTACCTATGACCTACATATCGGGGATTCTGCTATATGGTGCTAATCTATGTGGCTTTTAGTAATGACTAGTGGGCCAAGCACTAAAACGCCCATTGGAGCATAAGGTCAGGGCCAAGGTGAAGATTCTTTACTCTAAAGAACCAAACTTCCAGAAGAGCTTTTTAGAGTGGCACCATGGATGAACCACTTCTGTCTAAATTAAAAATAATTATTATTATAATGTTTCCATGGCTCGTACGGCAGTGGTTCTAAAACTGGTCCTCGTAGAACCCTAGGTGTTGCACATTTTTTGCTGCATTCTTGTGTTGAAAGCTGGGATTAATCAAAAATATATATATTTTAGCTTCAACCTTTTATACGTTTTTGTGTCTGCATTTTAAGAAATAACAATACTAATAATACTAATAATAATAATAATAATAGGTGTTGGCTAACGTGAAGTAATGCATTAACAGTGGTTAATTAATGTTCAGTAAAAATGTCACTTATTACATTTTACTTAACATTTTGTAATCGATAAAAGCATTATAACCATTGGTCATTTTAGTTATTCAGCACTTAATGTAATGTGTTACTACTACTACTAATAATAATAGTAATAATAATAATAATACCTTTATTATTATAACCCTTTCGTCACTGTCCAATGAAAACCATGTATATCCATTTTGGGGTTTTTTTTGTTTTTTTGCCAGCATTTGATCAAATGAGCTGCTGTGTACATTGGGTAGACATTTTATGATGAATGGATCACCAGGAATACGCAAAACATGCTTGGAAAAATGTCTGGTTCCATTGACTTACATTTAAATTCAATCAGGTTTTGGCCTCTCCTGTAAAGCTGCAATTTTGGAGATACTTGTTTTTCTTTGGACAGCAACGACATGTGTTACTGTGCTCTATTGTGTAACTTCTACTGGCTGCTAAATTTCTTTCTGGATCAATAAAGTATCTGTCTATCTGTCTGTCTGTCTATCTATCTATCTATCTATCTATCTATCTGTCTATCTATCTGTCTATCTGTCTATCTGTCTATCTGTCTGTCTATCTGTCTGTCTGTCTATCTATCTATCTATCTATCTATCTGTCTATCTGTCTATCTGTCTGTCTGTCTGTCTGTATCTTTCTATCTGTCTATCTATATCTTTCTGTCTGTCTATCTATCTATCTATCTATCTATCTATCTTTTTAACTTTCTGTCTGTCTATCTATATGTCTGTCTGTCTATCTATCTATCCGTCTATCTGTCTATCTTTCTATCTTTCTATCTATCTATCTATCTATCTATCTATCTATCTATCTATCTATCTAATGATAATAATGATAATTATGATCATTCATAGAGCAAGCACAGTGGTAGCTCACAGTGTTAGAAGAAACTGAGCGTCTATTTTAAACCATATAGGTGAATGACGGATCAGGCCTGCAGTGAGCTTGGCTTTCTGATTAAAGGTGGGATTGAGCTCCCCAGTTCAGGAGCAGAATCACCCGAAGAGGCCTCTGTGTGTTTGCTGTATTGTACGGGTGGTGTTTGCAGAAGGCCAGTATCTCCAGATCTAAGATCACATGTTGGAACATAAACAGACGGACATGCTGTGATGTAAGCAGGTGTCATTTTACAGCTAGAAGATACAGGTAGCCAGTGCAGTGATACGAGCTCCTGTTAGGATCTGTGCTGCTGCGTTTCGTCTCGGCCGTAGGGGATGGATTGTTTTCTTAAGAAGTCCAGTGTAAAGAGGATTACAGTGATTAACACGGCTGATAACGAATGCATGAACAAGTTTCTCCGCGGTGCTCGGAGATGGAAAAGACTGAACTTTAGCGATGTTTCTCCAAAGATAAAAATGGTGCTCCACTGCCTGTGTTTACATGTGGGATAAAGCAGAGCTCAGGGTTTGAGCTTACACCCAGGTTTCCTACCCAGGTCTGGTATGTGAAGGGGAGCTACAGAACTTCTCATTAAGGAGATACTCTGCTGTCTCTGACCTGGTACTGTTTGGTACCTAGGATCTCGGGTTAGCCCATCGATCCCTGTTGATTATAAGGAAGAATGGAAATGTATGAATGTGTGTGATCTACACAGCTACGAAAACTGATATCATGTTCCTTCGGGACATCACCTAGAGGTAACAGACAAAAAGAAAAGCAAAGGCCCTAAAACCGAGCCCTGTGGTACTCCACGAGACATTAGATATGGTTTAATCTATACTACTCTAGAACCGGGCCTGAGAGGCCTAACCAGCATTGACGGTGGATTAGAAACTGGAGATTAATAATTTGAAAAGTTCGTATGCAAACCAATGGTGTTCTCATATACATTGTTCACATTTCGTCGTTTGAGAACAGCTTTTTTTTCCTGATGGCTTTTCTTCAAGGCCTGAAATGAATCTAGAACTATGTAGTACTGTGGCTACACATTTGATTGTCTTTATTCTGTTACCAGTCAGTGTTGTTATGATAAAGCAGAGATACTTTCTTTGTTATCGCACTAACTTTCATGCCCATACTGTCTATGGAAAAGATAACTGTCAGTTTAGGGGCTTAAACTCTAGCGATACTGAAGAGGCAACTGCGTGTTTCTTAATATAATTTAGAGTGCTATGCTAACGTGCTTTCAGTACTACTGGGATTAAAAGCCAACACGAACTCACATTTTTTTCAATGATGATTCATAAATTAGCCTCAATACAATTTTGCTCACCACAGCTATTCATAATAACAATCGCGATCGGTTACATAATGTGAAATCCTGGTTTGTTGATGGAGTCATATCACGACGACATCCGTGAAAGCAGAAGGCTTCTGGGATAGCAACTCGTATACTAAAGCGCAGGAAAATGGCCCTCGTCTGGCTCTCCATGTTCACCCGGCTTTTGCTAAGAAGGATTGTGCAAAGCGAGCTAATGTGCTGAGTTAAGGGCAAGTTCAGGGCGCTAAGAGTGGTATAACTCAGACGGCAAGCGCTAGCAGCAATAATGAACCACGCTCCCTCGTATGAAACTCCGCTCTAGCTTTAACTTCTTCAAGTCGGCCAGACTTGGCTGATGTGTTCGGAACGCACTACCCTCCTAATGACTTACATTATTCATTTTAAGTCTCACTATAGGGCAAGTCATAGTTTCGGCAACTCGGATGCATGTCCTAGGACCAATACACGGTGCTAATCGTCTGCACATGTGTAGGGAGGGCTTAATGAATCCTGGATCCGAGTTGGTTGATTTCTGCAGGTGCATCGTTGACATATGAGGGTTGGGAATGTCATTTTCATGGATCTCAAAAACTAGGCAGACTGTAGGTGAATTTCGACGCGCCGTACTGACTATTCAGAGTATCCTGATGCTCAGTGACTACTGAGGCTCTTCAAGCGCAAGGGATGTTTATATATCCCGCTGGTGGAGCTAACGTTAGACTTGCTAGATGGTATTTCCTCTGAGCAGCCGCAGGTACGCGCTCCAGTTTCAGACTAAAGAAGCGAAATTTAGACTCCAAGCATTTTGTCATATGATTGACTGGAAATGATGTAAGTGTCTTAGCGCTTCAAAACCAAAAACAACTCCCTTTGGTCAAAGGTTCGACATAAAATAGAATCATATTACAGGTTTAGTGCTCGTTTCTGCGATCTGGCATATCCTCTTCTGATAAACAAAAATCTTTGACCTCTCATCAGTTTCGCTCTCTCCTGTGTAGTTTTATGAAACATCTTGAGTACCTCTGTCAGTTGGATAACTTTACTGGTTATCTAGTTGTATCTCTACTTCTATGCCCGAGCTGATGGTACTATCCAGTGCAATGGCTGGAGTTTTGATATTTACAATGGTAAGACTCTTATTTCTAGTTTTGGATGATCTATTTTTTGATAGTTCGTTCATATAGTTGACATCTTAAGCAGATCAAGGTTTCTCTGTTAATTATTCATCATTTTGATGGTAGCTTTCACTTGTATATAGCCGTAAGAATAGGGACTCTCTGTCCTTGGCCACTCTGCATTGGCAAGCTAGCGGGCTAGCAGGGAAAGAATCCGGTCTTATCCGTTAACAGATACCTCCTATATGAAGCACTAGGCAGTGTTTTTGCACGAGAGGTTTCTTGCCATGTGCAAGCTGCTAAGCAATTGGCATACGGCTTTAAATTTATGAGGTGGCGACTACATCCGAATTTCACGTTAACAACACACACCAATGACCACTGCTCTTTAGCTAGTTATAAAAAGATGCTAACTGGGTATTCCCAACATGGGCACCATTGCAGAGGCTGTGAAGAGCCTGAAAAAGATGATGTCAGTGGAAAAAAAAAGAGATAGTGACCACTGTGCCAGTGTTCTTTATGAAAGAATGTGATGTAGGCTGCATCCTTCTCTGTGTTCTCTTCTTTGTCTCTCTGAGTTTTGTAGTTTTCCAGAAGTCGTCTGACCTCATTCCTGTTTCAGACTGCATGCAAATAATTCATCTCATGCCAAAAGCTTAGTCAGTCTTTGTCCATCTCTCAACGAATATGCCTTAAAAGTTTGAATCTCCTGTAATATAATCCTGTTGGTAAGTCAACATGACTCTTCTCTGATGTTGTCTTTATTGGTGTTGTGCTGAATTCCGACTCCCCCAGTGTGCACATGGGTCATGCAGGCATATGGATGCTACAGATTACACTGACGATTTCAGTTATTTACACATAGAAACCACCAAAATCATAAATATAATCTGAAGCATCTGTATGCCTGCATGACCCAGGTGCATACATAGTGGATTTAGAAGCTATGCCATCAGCTCGTTAACTAACAGACATGTGCTGCTGTCTATGAGGCAGAGTAAAAGCACAATATATATTTATGACAGTGGAATGAAAGTTAAATACACACTTGCAGGGGGACCCCAAGATTAAAAATATACCAATTCTCAGCTAATCGTAATGCTGATTTAAGGGCTAAAACACATTCTAACATTCCTTCTTTCCAGTATTCCTCTTTACCTATGCAGCATGTGCTCCACCACTGGACACCAGACTGCTTTTACACGTGTGTCTGAGACACATTAATAGCATGTGCAGTAAAGAGCATACAGTAAGAGGACAGAGCGACTCGGGTGGCTTCATTGGCCTGTAATTAATTTGTGCTTGGACACTACAGCCTGCTCCAGAAGAGCGATTATGTAAACATCCTCTGACGGTGTTCCAGGAGGTTCTCTGGAGAAGCTGAGAGGAGAGCTGGAAGTTCAGTCCAGGGAAGCTCAGTCCCTGGCTGCGGAAGCCTGGCCCGCACGCAGCCAGTAATATCGCTCAGATATAGAGTAGCTGGAGAGGCGGGTTAAAGCCGTCTCATGAGCGCAATTCTAGAACCAAGCTCATTGTTAGTCTGGAGCGATATCTGTCTTCTGGTTGAGATCGCTCAGTCAACCATTTTTAGTACAGTCTGGAAGTGCTGACATCCCCCGGAGCGCTGTGCCCGCGTGGTTTGCGTGCGAGCTGTGCAGTAAACCGTCAAAGGTGCGCATAGTTGAGCCCGGCCAGATCTCCTCTAATAGAAGCTCACCAAGGTCACGAAGGCCGCGTCGTACGGCGCCACCCTCCTGTATGTCTACGTGTCTGGTATTTACTCTCACTCTCATCCAGCAGCGCTCCCGTATCTCTCCAAAAAAAAAAGCACAAATCATGCATTCCCTAATATTTGTCAGGATAGTCGGGGTCCGCCTTGTGATCACACAGACTTTGTCCTGAAGTCGCATCTTGTTAATCTTAAATTGCTGGCGCAAGTCCAATGCCAGTTATCAGGATCCATCACAGAAATCAGGAAAATTCTATCAGACTCGTTATCCGCTGCAGAATTAAATCTAAACTGCGGAACATCGTTAGAAACAGCATTGCTATCTCTTTCAGGCTGGCATCAGGGTCAGCGTGTAGTTGCTTTGATATTGTCAGGTTAAAGGGGTTCTCTATCCCACAAAAATGATTGCATGATGAGCTCGAAAGAAAGATGGCAAAAAAAAAGCTGAGGTCTGGTGGTAAATCCTGCTTCTAGTGCCGTCATGTCTCCTTGCTTGTGGAGGGAGTAGAGAGCTTCTGGGCCGGAACTTGTTGTTATTGATTATTTAGGAAAAGAGGCGCATAAGGCATTATTCACAAGCACTCTGGCTTTGGACCCCTTGCTGCGCTTTTCTTTGTTTCACTTCAAAACTGGAGTAAATAGATAAAACAATCTGAATTTTGTCTAGCCAGGTTGCATTCGCTCGCGCTCGTGCTCTAGTTGTGGAGTTCTCCAGCATGTGGTTCGCCTCGTCGGTCATATATAGAGGATGCCCACAGCCTCACACCATGGGTCCTATTGTGTTAGTTATCGGTGTAATGTAATATCAGTGGCCCATGAGCTGTGAGGGGCTTAGGGTGGCAGTATTGTTATTAAGGGCTATAGAGGATCACCTGCTCAGTGAAAAAAAAACGCGTAACCGGGCATACCAGGGGACATGAGCCTGTATTGAATATTTTAGGTAAAACATATGTGTCGCGAGGGGACGTAATGTGATGGGTGAGGGTGAGAGGCCACGTAGCGAAAGGATTTAAGGGCTGACATGAATGGGATGTTGTGTGTGGGGGGTGGGGGGGGGAACGAGCTTCAAGAGGGAGGAGATGTATGGTTTTATTCGTGAAAAACGCTTAAAAGCTACAAAATAGTATGACAGTATGCGGAATGACTAAAATATTAATATAACACATTGTTATATCATGGCTGTGCCAAGTACGAGGGGAAGAATAAATCTGCACCTAGAAGGGGTAGCGTGGAATAATGCGAGGGCAAGGAAAATATTAATCCCGTGATTTCTGACCTATAGCCTGGGAAGTAGTGTGTACCACTAACTATAGGAGACAATTGATTTATGTAATTGGCTTGTACTCTGAGTCCCATCACGGCATGGCGATATGAGGCGCCTATACGGGTGCGAGGAGAAAAATGCCCTTTACCTGATGCAGTTTAGAGCGAAGAGAGAACCTAAACTGTCCCTATAAAAATCTAGATAACTATAGAGTCAAAACATGTCAAACATTAGGAGGATTGAGTGGCTATTCGGCAATACTGTGTTGCCTTGAAATCTAAACAGGACTAATTTTAATGTTTAATGTCAGTGTTCTGCAAATACTGATGACATGCACAATATGTTCAGAAAAGCATATTCTTTTGTGGCATAACTTATAGTGATAACAACATGTGTTGTAATATGTATGCAGATGTAATTGTATTCTTTAGCTTCCTTGGTTTAACAACCAAGTTTATATCCTTATTGTGATTGTCCCACTGAATGGATTACATGTCCGTCTCATTTTATTACAGTGCCCCATCGCCATAGCATTTTATCAAAGTACAGTCATACGTGCCTGAATTGAGCTCAATTCTACTTATGCTGCACCATCCCGCGCGACTGCGAGAGACAAAAAGTCTGATTCGTGGCTGCCCTGTAGCGACCCAGGATCTCAGGCACTTGGCTTAGTAAATCGCAGAGATGATTAATTTAAGGGGGCGCAAGTTAATTTATGGGGAGTCTGTCCATTTCCTATTTCTCCCATTATATAGCCGTAGGCGTGCAAATTAGAACCAAAACAATCACTGCAGCATGATAGAACATTCTCATGCGTATGAAGTCGGATGATACACCTGAAGTCATTCCTAGAGGCACACCCATACGAGAAACGAAGGATGGAGGAGGCAGTAGCGATCCATTTCGGGGATGTGCAGGAGAGGATGCATGGTACTCACGTTGAAGAAAGGTGGTGAAGCTGAGCAGCTGACTCTATCACAGGGCGGCTAGTCTTTCTTATAGATTTTGGTTCCAGCTTGTAGGGATGCCCTATAAACAGCGTAATCCCTCACTGGCTTCTAACTGCAGCTCTACATTTCTCTGTGGCTTCCTTTTTCTCGAGTCACTCGACTGCTGGCGAGCTCATTAGCTCAATGGTGGCTTGGAAGTCTTATAACTGGAATTCAAACATGGTCATAAATGCAACTAATGTAAAAAAAAAAAACACAAAACAATGGGGGCAAAACTAAGAATTGCATACCTACAGGGCTTTTCTTACTCCATAGGAACCGCATGTCATTTCTGCTGCCCCTTCTTGATTAGATGATGACCTGAGAGAGTTTTTCTCTTATAATATTTGATCCGTTTTGGCTTCCGAGTGTTGTTCTATGTGGAACTTTAGCTACTGGCTTCATTCCTCTCTGGAGCTAACCTCTGGTATGGTGCCAGTCTTAGTTGCTGACACTTTTAGATCAGCCACTCTCTCAAGCCACTTACTGACCCGATGGTACTACTCAGGTCGACTCTCCCACTAGCAAGAAGAGCACGCGCTCTCATGTGCTGATTACATGAAAAAAACTGCTGGAAGTTTAGTATAAATTAGACAACATTAAATCTATGAAATTATTTTCCGGTTTCCTAAAAATGATGCATGGAGGACACAGTAACACGCCCTGGTAGCGACCAGAGCCGTTGTGTTACCGCACATCTTATGTACTGTTATAAGAGCGCCGATATGGTAAAGGCCACTATCCCCGATATGATGTCCGGCCAGGAAACTTGCTAGTGTTGGCAACAGACTAATGATTTTGCGTGTCATTAAGCTACTGAGCGTTTCACAGTTCTATGCGCTCATTAATGTTACCATGGAGACGATGAATCAGCCTAGTACTCTAGTCGCTAGACGTTATTCATGAAACCGCCTTACGATGTCAGGCAACGTCTTGTACCCGTCTCAGTATAACCAGTGGAGGCTAATAAATTACAGAATTGATAGATTTCAGCGCCAAAGCGCCATGTCAGTTAATTAACTACTCGAAGGGGCGTCGTCTGTATCCTCCAGCCCTGCTCTTAATGACTGTGGAATAAGTAAATATCGTTTGAAGGGCTACTTCATGTGAGAACTATTGTCGCGTGAACTATGCTGCATCTTAACTCTACGCCTGCTCGAGACTACGTGGTCACTGCTCGAAATCAACCTTTCCATTAAAGCGTTTATTGAAGCAAGGACGATGTCGTGTGTTTGATTTGTAATGGTCGCCTGCTTATAGCTTGCCTGAACGCTTGACCGTGATGCTGAACCTAGGCAGTGCTGATTAATGCCAGGCCGAGTTCTTTAAGAGACCGAGTGGCAGGTTATAGTAACTGCTGATGTCTGATTCTCGAAACACAAAAAAGGGTCAGAGTGGACCTAGCAACGTTTCCATGCTGGTGGAGTTTCTCCGCTACGATTGTAATCTTATTTCAGTCCTGCACGGCTGCTTCGTAATATATCAGGCCTTTATATGCTGTGCCTGACAGAGTGTCTTCTGGTAACAGGCTTGGTGTACATTCTATAAAGTGGAAGTCTTGGCAAGGCGCCATTGCAGGCCGACCAGACGTGTGATCCAATCGTGACAGCACGTCTGTTGATCGTTACGCACGAAGTTTCTATGAGAAATTGGCTGGTTACTACTCTAAATGTCGTTGAGGGAGTAGCGTAGACTCATATAGGGTGAGCACTGTTTGTAAAATGTCCGGGCGGAACCAGTCTAACGGCTTGTGAAGATGGCACTCCTCAGTGTGGTCCGGCGGACAACAGGCCTGTCGTTAGTCTTTCAGGACCAGGATACAGGACCAGTAGTGTAACAGGACGTTCTCACATGTGTACTCTTACTTGTTTGGTGACCACAAGAGTTTTGACTGGTATCAAACTGACGTTTGCAGACCTGACCAGTAGCGTTCTCTGACATGGCTGATCATTCAGACCAGTATTGGATGCAGAAAGGCACGTTTTGGGGACGCTGGGTTCTTACGCTAGAACGTCTTGCGTGTTTGATGCTCTGCAAGGCTGATGAATCCCACAGAGCAGAGCTGACCTTTTGCTCTCTTTTGGTTTCTCGGTCAAGTATTAATTGTTGGTTAAACTGCATGCACACTGCATGCTTAGTGGGCATGATTGGCTCCCCCTTCAGCTCTCTGCGTCCTGACACTCAGCACACAATGCTAGCCACCATTGCAGGTGTTGCGGTACATTCGACATGATTTCGGGGGAAGATATATAAGGTAACCCCCAAAATCGATTTTGTTTAGTTGGTTTGTTGTACCTTCCCAGAAACGAGTTCTCCGTAATGCTGATCCAGGTGAATCTATTGTTTACCTGGTTGTAATTGGCATCAGATCAGCATTGCCAGATGAAACGTTCTACATTTCCAGCACTGTACACGAAATATCAAAATATGTATACAGAATTTCACAGTGATGGTGGCCTCAGCCCGGAGTTCCCATACCGGTGCATCTTTACTGCTGACCTTCCCTCTAAACTTGGCCCGGATTGTCCCTGGAAATACAATCCAAATTTTTTGAGCCTTCGGAGAGGACAAAATAAAAAGCGATCCCAAAATCCCACGTCGGACTTCCAGCCGCTTATTTTGGAAGGACCATGGCACTAACAAAATGCCTCTGGTAACAAAAACCCCAGTCATTGGTGTACAATCGCTATTATTAGCATGGGTAGAATCTCCCCAACCTCCAGTTCTTCCATGCTGCAAATGTCACATTGCTGATGTATTCCGTATTGAATTACAGCGTTTTAAGTGAGCGCAGAGAGGAAGGCTGTGTGTTATCAACAACTATAATGTGAAAGATTACCAGCAGGCCCCTTCCCACCTGTTTTCACTCTCCTTTTCACGAAGGGCGCAGCTGTGGCACCAAACAGGGCATTTTAAACGTCTCTCTCTCTCCTTATTTAGCTCGGCCCTGCGCGCAAGGATGCATTTGGAGATTGTCATTGGCTTTGGCTCATATAGTCGGTATTAGTGGTGTCAGAAAAGGAGAGAGGTTGGGTGAGGGGGGGTTTGGAGGGCTTCATGGGCAGAAGTCATAAACATCTCAGTGAGTGGCGGAAGGCGTAGCCCAGCCCCTCGGTCGTCCCTGTTACGGCCGTGGTTTGAGACGGAGATAAATGGACGGAGGGGTTGAAGCTGGCTTGTAATTACCGTAGTATTGTGTTATGCTTATTTTCATCATTTCCACAATGACTTCTGTTTTGATTCTATCAGTGTCTGTCTGGATCTGCTCTGGTTTCTATCAGGTTGCAGGTGCATTTCCTGGCCGAGAGGATAATACGTGATTATGCCAGTGTGGAAATTTTGGGCTGCTGAGGCTGCTTATGGGCTCTGTTTTCGCCCTGCCTCCGTACAGCTGTTGTTGAATAGCATGACTGCAGGGTACAGTTACATTCTTCAAGTTGCTTTTCATTCAGCAGTTTCGAGCCATCCCGGTAGCACACAGAGCCTTTTCATTGCTCGCTGGTGTTTTCTCCATTTGTGCTGATTGGATTAAAATTTGAGCAGTGTTTGTTTTGTGGCTCTTTGTTCTCCGCTGCCAAAACGCCTCTGCTTTACAGCTCGGTCGCATGCTGTCAGCTCCGTGTTCCTGCCATGATCATAGCGCTAAAGATCACATCACACCATTTCAGCTCATTCCCAGCCAGTCTACTGGGCCTTCCCCTGCTGAAAAAGCCCACCCAATTCTCTATGGAATCGTGTCAAATTAACCCAATTTATGGCTTAGCACTTAAGAATCTCTTCAGTTGCCAAGAAAACGGGCCCAGCCTGCGTGTGAGTGTGTGCCCGCAGCAGAGGAACAGCTCTGGCTCCTCTCGAGCTCAGCGTATTGCCTTGTTGCTCCCAGCCCTCTCTTTTTGGATGGAGTTATAAAGTGCTGAACCTTTTTTCCTTCCCCCCCCTCTTTCTCCAGAGACGGCTGCTTGGTTTTAAGCAAACTACTTCAAATGTAATGGCTTCCTGGCTGAGAGCCAGAGCAGATTAACAGTTTTATGTGCTTCTTTCTTGTTGCCACTTGCAACTTGTTGTTTGTTCACTTCTGGCAGGCCACAGGCCCACTCTGCGTGAGTAATCTGCAAGGGTCCCTCGAATGCATAAAAGCAGTGATGGGTGTTTCTCCATGAACTTTAATAGAGCAGAGTGCCTCTGAGGCGCAACAAGTCAGCACTGAGCCGCGTAGTTTGTTTTATATTAGTTAAATGTTTGCCTGACTCTGTATTAATACATTCAGATAATAAATAAATGAGCAATCAACGTATCTGTCACATTTATGACTGTGTGTGAATACTGCGATGTACAGTGAGGCAGAGTGGGACACAGCCTCGTGTATTTTGGTGTTGGATAAATCATTTTAGGGTATCTGAGATCAATAGATCAAAACATCAACACCGACCGTATTAAAGCAAGCTGAGGGGCTAGAAGAGTGTGGAGCATGCCGTCACAAATGAATGAACCGCAGGAGGTTATATTAATTTAGCTTTCCAGCTTAAACACATAAACGTATGACCCAAAATATGTAAACTCAAAATCCAAAAAATAAAATGTTGCACTCAGAAGGAATCAGCTGACAGGAAGGAAACTTGGTGGATAGGTTTCAAATCGTGAGAGACAGTGATGTAAGCAAGAACGGGCCTTATCGCTGTACCTGACTGACTATATACCATCTGCACCGACCGCATGTTGCTCTGCGTTCCATCCAGATGTGCTGTGGTGTTGGTAGCATCCTTTCCAAGTGAAGTACGCCTCAGAGAAGAGTTCAATCAATCAATATTTAATAATTAATATTTAATAAGTGTATAGCGCTTTTTATAACCAATGTTGTCTCAAAGCAGCGTCACAGAAAAGCAGTTTATATCAAGGAAAAGAAAAACATGGGAGTTACAGATGTACAGATGTAGGAAAGGGAAACCGGGTCCAAGCCCCCCGTGAGCAAGCCAGAGGCAACTCCCTTGGGTAAGGAAGAAACCTCGAGAGGAACCAGACTCAGGGTGGAACCCAACCTCCTCAAGTCGATCCCAAAGTAAATTCAAAAGCAGTTTGAGTGCTTGGCGGAGTTGTATCGAGAGGGGTTGCACTGTATCGACATATTGTGTGCCATGCCAGCCGCCCGGATATTACCATACGAACACCGTTGGCGGAGGTGGATAGAAGAAGGCAGGCACCAGCGACATGAAGGATCTGAAAGGCATACATGAACCACAGAGAGAGAGAACCAGTGAATTGGCCGATGGCTAATCACGCTGAGCGCACCGCTCCCGGCTAGATCATTTAGGGACAGGTAGCAAGTGAAAGGACCATCAGCACAGCGATGGCTGAGGTAACCGTTATAACGACCGTTACCGCTGATTCATCACAAACATGTTTAACAGCAATCAGAGGAACTGACTTGGGAAGTAACGGGTGAAGTTCAATCCTGAACTTGCAGGTGACTCGTCTAGACTGGTAAGGAGTGAGGGGAAGGAGGTGTTTCTGTCCATCCTTTTGAAAAAGGGAAATAAAAATAGATGCAGGAAGAAGAAACTTAAACACACCGACTAATCACCCCACGTCCCAGACAGCAGCATAACTGTGACGGGTGTTTGGGCTCATTATCTTGCAGATAGGTCCGTTTCGGGCAGAGGTAGAGAAGTTCTGGGTTAAAACATCCTGGTATTTGGTGGAATCCTGGGAACACTAGCATCAAACCTCCAAAGCATCAGTGATCCACTCCATATGCCACAGTGGGTCTCAGGTGCCCTTCATCGTATCAGATGTTTGCATTTGTAGCTCCAGTGACGTTCAGGCTCTGCGTTTTTTGGCTTGGTCTTAGCGGATGCTTCTTTGGTCCCTTGCAGAAAGCTTCTGTTCATGGAGGTGGAGCCTGACAGCAATGTGAAAACCCCAAAATTCAGCTGACACGTGCAGTTCTGCAACTTTGACCTCTTCACCTCCTAACTGTCTGTGACACTCACCCCGGCAAGTTTTCAACAGTCCCATGCTTTTCATTTGGGGTGCAGATTATTTTGCCCCATGTTTCTGAAAGCCAACCATAACTGTGTGTTGTGTCTTGTACACACACCAAAGTTCTGCTAAAGGAATCTTTAGAGATCTGGCAGGTCGCTGGTGAATTTGCTCTGGGAATATGAGAGAATGGCCGGAAGCAGTTATAGGATCATGCAACCTGTCAAATTCATACTCAAAACAACAGGGGCGATAATATCTCCTAAAAGTTTTGTGCTCCAACCCTACCATAAGAACCAAGGCTTAGCGCAGTCGCGCCTCCTCCCAATTCACTTCTTGCCAGCCCAGCAATGCCAGTCCTAGCTCTTGTTTTACTCTGTGGTTTTTATATAGCTTGTTTTTGCTGCTGAACATGGTGTTTAGAGAGCGGGAGGTGACAGCCATCGGTACATTTACTGGGAGCCGGACCTTCAACAAGGTCCTGACAAGAGGTTAGAATACGTCCGCTGAAGCAGCAGTGCTACTTCTTCATCCTCTCATGATGGACTGCTGGGAGACTCCATATTACAGGTACAAAGTGCTATTACAAGACAGGACAAGCTAGCTGGCTAGCATGATACAACAGACATAGATGCATCGACATCATTGACATCGGTGTTACTTTGGGTGCCGTTATTGCTTCACATTCTGTTGATCATCTTAGTTAATATTATATAAAATGTTAGTTAATATAAGTTATAAGTTATATATTATTTGTAATAGTTATTATATATGGTGTGGTTGGTGTGGCGCAGCGCATAACACCACTACCCACCTGGAAGCTACCGTCCCATGTGGGAGACTGGGGTTCAATTTCCAGCCTGGGAGACTATGCTGTGCTGCACCAATAAGAGTCCTTGGGCAAGACACCTAACACCACACTGGCCCACTTGTAATATGATTAACCCTGTAAGTCGCTCTGGATAAGTGTGTCAGCTAAATGCTGTAAATATAAAAATGGTCACATTTATTACCCCGCTCCCCCGCCCCATGTCGGGTTGCCCCTGCTCCACCCAAACATTAAATAACAAAGATAATACTTTTCTATATACCGCAAATCCTGGGTTTCCTCTAGAATGGAGCTACTCCTCCTTTCTTATGGGAACACGTCACCAAGTGTGTCCATGTGTCAGCTTCCCAAAAAGAAGTTCTTCATTTGTTACTGCACAGCTGCGCAGCTTCAAGCAAAAACCTGCATGGTTTTGACAGGTGTGCATTTGCTTCTCATTGAGCTTAGAAGTCTTAAAGTAATCTGGCTCTGGATGCCGACTTTTGTCACACGTTTGCCAGAAGCTGAGACAGAAAGTTTGCCCAGTGAACCGACGTTCACCTCACTATTACATGGAGTCCCGTTTAAAACTCTGAGCATATTTGCGCTGAAGTCTCTCGTTGAGCCTATAGACATATTAAACAATATGCCCCCACCAGGATTCATAACGTGTCAACATCTGAAGAGGGAGAGGAATAGCATTTGTGCAAAGCTGGCATGTGACGCTGATTCCAATAAGGCCTTATAAATGTTCAATTGTCTGAATGTGCGTCCAATTCTCTTTCCCCTTTAGGGTCTCGAGACTTAATCTTTCACACACGCGTAACAGCTGCTACCAAAGGCACAGCGGCCTCCTGATGGATCCTTTTTTTAATCCGTGACCAAGGGTCCCCTGAAATAAAAGCCCTTAGCAGTGGGGATAAAGTGGAGGCACCGCCTTAAAAACCGTCACTCCGGGACGGCTACTCACAGAAGAAATGACTAGGGTGACAGTTTAGCATTAATTTCGGTTTATTTGGACGTTTAGCACATGCTCTCATACACAGCATCGTTCCACAGGGCCAGACTGTGGAGAACACCGTGATGATCAAAACTAACAGACAGCCTGACGTGATCATTAACACGGGAGTGTTGTTCTAGCTCAGTTGAGTGTAATATAAGGCGGTACAATAACAGATGTAGCTACAGTAGCCTAAACCTAGACAGAGGTCTTGCTGCTACACTGAAAATGCTTCAGGTACTCAACTCTCCGCTGAACTGTGGTGGAACCTATATCCCAGCATCCCCCAGCACAGGAACCAAAGTTTATTCCGTGCTTTCTTGCCTATTGTGGATCCTTTGGTCTTATTTGGAACCATCAGAACAGTGAAGTTACACCCAAAAAGGAATTTGTGGACTTGTGTTGTCCTACAGGGCGGTAGATCTCCAAGACTAGGTAGGAAAGCCCTGCTGTGTTACTGCACCTTTAAGACCGGGCCTACTCAGATGGGGATCAGTGAGGGAACTGGAGTCCCCACTGGACGTAGGAAGGCTGGGCAGCCCACACAAACTGTAAAACAAGTTTTCCATTAAAAACGTTTTTTCATTTCTTAGGTCCAAAAATAGTTTAGAGCAGTTTAAAGATAAAGCGTTCTTAGGGAACCCCAAAGTGGTTCTTCTATGGGGTTTTAATGTCTAGGACCGAGGAAGGCCTGTTTTGAATAGGGGTAGTAACCGTGTAAAGTCAGAGTCTGGATAATCTCTACATCACACAGTCATAAGCCAGAGTCATTGATTAACCTTCCAGCATGTTCTTCCCTAAATGACTGAAGGCAGCATCTTTGTGTTGGTACATGGCTGTCGTGTGCGTTAGTCTGCAGGCAGAGTGAAGCTGCTGTCTCTGTTAAAACTGTGCTGTATTTGGAGTATTTTTGCTCAGTGAGGTGAATAATAGAGGCCATTGAATAGAGCCTCATCTGTTCGTGTGCTGGAGTCGTGTGGAGCTGCCGCAGCTCCAGACATATGTACAGCACACCTGTCACCAGATCTACTCACACAACTGCTCCGCACACAAACTGTTCCGGGAACATCTACACACTGCACCAGCAACCAGCACACACATTCACACATGCTCCCGCTGACCTTTTGTCACTGGATCTCTGAAAGGTTGTGTTCATGTGCAGTCAGAGGTCAGCCTTCATTCATCTGTTAGCAGTCCGAACTAGGGATGGCTCGATACCACGGTTTGTTCGTAATACTGACACCGCCAGTGTTTACTCTTCCGATACTGATCCGATACCAACACAGCGGTTTACCTCCTCTCAGTAGCACTTTACTGTAAATTGTCATGACAAGCCTATGTAGGTGTTATGTAGCCTTATGAACAGGACCCTACAGGAAAGTGCTACCATGCTTTTCCTCCAATATCCCGTCTCTGTGATTTTGGCCAGTATTCGGCCGATACTGATACTGAGTATCGTATTGGCGCACCCCTAGAGAAAAAAGACACAACTGAAGGGGATATTAGGCTGGATACAGTTTAATCCAGTGTCCTATGGAAGCAGAAAGTTCAAGACAAATGAGTTAAAAGTTTACAAACCTGGAGTTAAAAAAAAAGAACGAAAGAAGGAAGAGAAAAGTGAAATTCCAACCACCTGCACCACCTGGTAGTCCATCAGTACTGTCCCCATCACATAAACACCACAGCAAGCTGTTATCTTAGAGGGAAAATCAAGCTCCACTCTTGCTTCAGACCTGAAAACATCCACCGGTGTCTCTGTTCATCCATCCACTGTGAGAAGACAGCTCAGCACTATGGGTCTGAAAGGATGTGTAGCTGTTCTAGAAGCTCCTTACCACGAAAAGGAGACAGACACATCCAACAAAGAAGCTGCAGGCGTTCTTAGGACACTGGACTGACCACCCCGGACCAGGCCAAACCTGAACATCACTGAATGTGTTTGGGATTAGTCGGATTATGAGAAGCAGCTGACTGGACTGTGGAGGTGTGGAAAAACCTCCCGCACTGTATTAAAGGGAACGTGTGAACACACTACTGAGAACAGATGATTCTGTTCGGGTGTAATTTCCTGCTAAATGAGCTTCCTGGCTTTTTCTGACGCTGAGAAATGGAGTTGGGCGTCCGGACTGTGAACTGAACAAATAAATGTTGACTTTAGAAAAGTACAGCAGAAGAAGCTGAACATATGCATTTCATTTTCAGCCTACTCCTACTCGACTCTGAGTTATGTATCGCTTCAGGCTTTAGACAGCACAAATATCAACCTGTTCTCTCAGCGTTTCCTTTTTCTGCAGCAAGTTTTCCCCGTATATTACAGAAAGCAGACGTGTAATCCACTTACTCCCTGCTCTTCTCTTTATTTCTTAATTAAAACAGTGAAATGATCTGTCATTTCGGCAGCAGCCTATGCGGGATTTGTAGGTTGCTTCCGTCTGGTTTTTGTGTAATATAATTTTCATGTTTATTATTATTATATTTTTTTTCCCAAGATTATATACAGGATGCCAGCTGGCAGACAGATGGTGGTGGCTTCAACTCGTTTTATTTAAAGAAACATCAGAAGGAGAAGGAGGGGAGAGGAGAGAACAGCTGGAGGAGGAGCGGCCAGCAGTCTGGCCATTGTGAGGCCTCAGATCAGACCGGCCAAAAAAAAACAAAACACCGTCCACCTGAGAGCATCTATACGCCACGTTATGATGACTTGACCCCAATTATAGCCATCCCTCCCACTGCTGTGTTCCAGGGTTCCACAGAGAGACAGCACTGTTCTCTTTAACAGGCTGTGCGTTTACTGCTCACTGAGTTCACTGTTCACTTGTTCATAGAAAACAAAGCATGCTCTTCATTCCTCAAAGACGACGCTCGCCTTTAGAGCAAGCCGTGTGATGTAGCTCTTCTGTTGTGAAGTAGGTTCACTGGGTGCTTTGTACCACTGTGGTTTCCACTGTCTGTACATTCTCCCAGGGTGGGCGTGGGACGCAATGCACTTTGGCCTAATAACAGACCTGAAAGTGGCGCAAATGAAAACATAACTGACTACAGGAAGCTGCAGAGGGGTGGTCACTCTCCCCTGTACATCAATGGAGCTGAAGTGGAGAGGGTCAGCAGCGTTAGGTTCCTCAGGGTACACCTTATCGATGACCTCACCTGGTCACTCCACACTAACAAAGCAGTAAGGTCTACCCATCAGCGCCCCTTCTTCCTGAGAAGACTCAGGAAGTTCGGCCTGCCTCCTGACATCCTCACCAACTTCTACAGATGCACCATAGAGAGCATCCTCACGGCCTGCATCACTGTCTGGTACGGCAGCTGTACTGCCTACGACCGCAAGGCCCTGAAGAGAGTGGCGAGGATAGCGGAGTCCATCATAGGCAACAAACTTCCAGACCTGCAGGACATCTACCGGTCCCGCTGCCCGGGCACATCTACCGGTCCCGCTGCCTGGGCACAGCTACCTGTCCCGCTGCCTGAGGATAATTCAGAAGATCCGGTTGGACTGTAGCCACCCAGCACACAGCCTGTTCACCTTACTGCCGCCAGGCAAGAGGTACCGCAGCATCCAGGCCAGAACAAACCGGCTACTGAACCGTTTTTACCCACAAGCCATCAGGTTCCTGAACAAGCTGTGAGCCTTTCACCAACACCACCAACACCACTGCACTCTGAGACTCTATTGGTATTAATATTCTTAATATATCACCGCTATGGAAATCACTGAGTCAGTTTAACAACAGACATATATATACACACATCTCCGCTCTCTCTCAGACTGTCCTTGCCTAATAAATGTATACATCACAGAATCAGACCCCTCCTGTCTCTGTATATTCTGTATTTCTGTGTTTATTTTTATATTTTATTATTTTAATATGTTAAGTAGTATGTATATAAAGCTGCCCTGCTGTAGAGCGTTAACCTGAGTCTCACCACAAGCGTTTCAATGCATAAGTGTCCTGACATGTGCAAATGACAAATAAACCTGAAACATGAAACTCGAAAAACTTTAAACGTTACATCACAGCTATAAAAGATTCATACATCAGGCCCACAAACAGCCCAATGAAGGCCATCTTAAGACCATGATGGAGGGTCCCAGTTAGGGCCTAAAGGCTCTGGATTGAATCGTAATTTTACATATTACATTCGTTATATTGTACCAAAAACGTTAGTGTATAAATATTTAAGTATACGCAGTCGTATTAGGGATTGATCTATGTTATATAACAACCAATATATAATAGGGTTGTGCAGTGTTGTCCATTGTTAGCTGTTTAAGCCAGTCGTTTAGTGATATTACATTGTGTGGAGGTCCACTTACAAATGATATGATGTGAAACTGTGTGTTGATGGCGTTCAGCTACAGGCGGGGTCTAACTGGACACGGACTAAGGGGCTTAGTTGTAACAGATGTTGTGAGAGAATGTGCTGAGGAAATTGATATAAATACTGATCAAGTCGGAGTGCAGCTCAGGCTGCTGTGTTGTGCAGTTGGTAAGATGAGCAGTCACAGTAAAAAATAGAGGTGTAGTCTAAGATGAAGTGCCGAAACCAAATTAGAATCTGATGCTATTAACACTTTTCAAACTGAGAGTGCTGGAGGTTTGACATTCCCAAAAAAAAGAGTACGTCATCTGGGTATGGCACAGGCATGTGGTTGCTCGCGCGAAGAATCCCAGGCCGCTCCTTCATGAGGATGTTGCAAGAGCCGACCCAGTGCGTGATGAGCACTAATGGCTCCTCGCGGGAATACTCATCAAGGATGCTGAGGATCCAGTGGACAGCCTCTGCCTGTCTTCTACGCCCTTGGAGGACACGGTATCAATGGTGTCCCAACAAGGATTTCAGATTTGGAGTCATCGGCTCACCGGATCCTGGCGGAGTTTGACCTGTATTTGTGGCTGCAGTGGCTTCCAGAAGTTTGGGCCCTTGTCCCTTGCATACAGAGTTTTACTCATGGATCTTACTGACATAGACATCATGGACTGATGAATCAATGAGTTCTGCTGATCATCGGATCTTTACCTGACGCGTTGAGATTGTTATTTAGGCCTGTTGACAACTATTTATGCCAGGGCAGTCTTTCAGAGTGGTGGACCCCGTCCCCATCGTCTCTCTAGGATGCTCTTTCTATGCCCAGTCATGTCTATGATGTGGCCAGTTGAGCTCATTACTTGAGAGATATTACTTCAGGTGTTTTTTTTTTTCATCTTTGTTGCTTTTGTCCCAGCCTTATTTAAAAGTGTTGCTGGCATCAAATTCCAAAGAGCCTAAAATAAAAAATAAAAAACATGGTTTTTGAAACCTGGTTTCAATCTTTGGCATGTTGTCTTTTTAATATCGTACCATGTGGTTTAATTGGTCACTGCATTCTGTTTTTATTTACTGTTTGCACAAGAGTCCCAACCTTCTGGGAACTGGGTTGTGTTTTGAATACATATCTGGGATTTGAATTCTTATGCCCTCTGTGTTACTGTGTTTAAAACTCTTCAGGTGGAAAAGCTGAGTCTGATCAGTATCACAATCCAAAAACTGTAAGGTTGTTTAAAGAGCGTTGCTTTGCTGGTACAAGACGCCCAACGCCTGTTCTGCTTAAAAACATCAGAAAGCCAGAGTCACATTGCTTCCATTTGGGAATGGTCATACCACAGGGTTGATGATGATGCCATCATCTCACTTCTCTTGTTAAATTTCGGGTGGGTTGCATTGACTCAAAGTCCCCATTAGGAAACGACGACAGCGTATGAGACACAGGCTGCTGAGCAAACCCTACAGAAATGAAATGAATAGGTGCTAATGCTAAGAGCGCTAAGGCGCTCTCCAGCTCCTGTCATACCTGCAGCAGCTCTACACAAAACACAGCAAGCACAAGCTGAAACATCGCGTAGCACATCTGCATTGTTATAATAATTATATTTTCTTTATTTTTTTTTTTTTACTTTTTACAAATCTGTCTATTTTACACACATAAAACGTATTCAAGTGCACAGTATTATCTTCCCAGCCAAAGAGCCATTTTAACATTTTGCTTTCTTTCTTTTTTTTTGTTTGTTTGTTTGTTTTTTCATCAGGAAACAATGAGAGTGGACATGTGTGTGAGTCCGTCTTGCACTTGAAATCAGAGAGCCTGTCGGAGAGGCTGGAAGCAGAACACAAGTCAACAAATCAATTAAATTAACCAAAAAAAAAATCACACAAAAAAGAATGACAAACAAAACTGAAGTTAAATGACCCAGATATCGGATGATGAGCACTGTCGCTGTGTTCCTCTGTATGTCGCACGTCTCGAAAAACCAAGAATCAGCTAATGCAAACGTGGATGGTAGAAATGGAGCTTCACTGTTTCTCAGGGCTACAATGAGACATCTGCTTATCGCTAACTGGCTACTGTCTAAGGGGAAAGCATGAGATTCAGGATCATAAAAAAAAAACAAATTCACACAGATAAGCAAACTATTCTCGTTATTTCAATAATTAACCTTTTTATTCTTTATTTCTCCTTTTTATTGGTTTCTTTTAAAGGAAGCTTTTAATCAAAGAGCATTTTGTTCATATATAGTTTTTACAGAAGAAAATACTATACAACCTTTTCCCTCCTGGAACAATATTTTGAAGATAATCATCTACACATTTAATTACCTATATTATGATAGTTCTTTCAAAGCCATGTTTAAGAAATAATTGTAATTTCCTTGCCTCAGTTTTTTTTTCCCACTACACAGTCGCTCATTTTCAGCTGAAGCCAGGCAAACAAAATTTATTGTTTTCTTTTCTTTGTAATTTGGAGCGGAGCACTGCAGTAATTTCCTCTGTATAGAATTCATTTAAATTACAGTCATCATTAGTGTTACTCGTTAGGCAGGCCAGGTTCTGGCATGCCGGTTTCATATTGAAATCATCCAATCTCGGAAGCAAAGAAAATCAGTCCTTTTTTTTTTCCTTTTAAATAAAACACAGAACAACAGGTCTTCGTCACACCGACAATTATTTGTGCATCAAAGCAAAGTGAACAAAACAACATCGTAAAGCAATTTCCCTGTTAAAAGATATATGCCATTATATTTCAATAAGGTAAAAATGAATCTAAAAAGTGCAAAAACACCCTAAATTTTTTTTCTCTTTGCAAGGTCACATAAATATTAAATAAACTGTCAGAACTGGAGCTCAACCACAGCTTTTAGAAAGAGAAAACAAAGCCTGAAACATTGTTTTCTGTCTGTATCGTTCAAACGAGCACACACTTCTGGAGCATAGCTTCAGCATCTCTTCTAAGACGCTCTCCTCCATTTTTTTCCCCATCCGTCCAAGAAAGTCTCTCCTTTTAATAGCAGATATACGAGGCTTCTCAAAAACGAAGCCTAAACCGTAGACTCCAACCGTGAAATTTCCTCACAACATTTTTTTTCATGCTATGCAATTAATAATCCAAAAAAAAAAAAAAAAGAGAGAGAGAACAAAATTACCTACAAGCTACTAGATCTTCCCTACGCTCAGAGAACACATAATCTGTCGTGTGATGGATACTTGAGTGCGTTTGTTTAGTCCTTAGAAAGCAGAGGAGCTGTCGTTGATTCCCTTACCCAACCCCAACCCCATCCCCACCCCCGGGACAGCAGCACCAGCAAGTGTTCATGATCCTCCCCAGTCCATTTCTTCCGCAGTGACAAACACCAGCGTCCACTGGTCACGCCTCTGCAATCGGACAGTAATGCAATGACGACAGCAACAGCAACAACGACAAAAAAAAAAAGAAAAGAAAAAAAGAAAAGCAGTAATAATGCAGTGATGCAAACGGTAACAAAACGTCTTAAATAGAGGCTCGAGTTCCTAAACTCTATACAAAAGTGCACTATCAATATGCAATGCCAAAAGGGTCCACATTTCAAAAGAGGGAAGGAAAAAAAATCAAGTGAGAGCTAGCTTTTGGTGTGGTGCGTTCGCTGAGAGAGACGGTACATGGCCTAAAGCTTGCAGTCACTGGTCACCGATTTGTCCCGAAGAGACAGAGCTGAACTGTCCACATGGAATGGAGCCTATGACACAACTGACCATGAGAGAACATGTACGTGAGAACTGTGATTATCGAAAAATCAGCATTAAAAAAAAAAAAAAAAAAAGAATCAAGTGTTAAACGGAAAAGCATAAAAGCCAAAGCACTGACGCAGGCCCCTGCACTAATAATAATAATAATAATAATAATAATAATAATAATAATATTAATAATAATAATAATACAGGATGTTATGAATCTGATGTTTTAGCACATTCGTTTAAAAAAAAAAAACCTCCTCCTCTTTGTATTCAAAGCGTGCCTCTTCTGTCAACTGGTAAAAGGGTTCTGCAGTTCAGTGACTGCACTTAAAATGTATATTAACATCCACACACATCTACTGTATATAGATATTCATATATATAGATTTTTTTCCTTGTTATTTTTTTCCACACACAAAAAAGTAACAAACAAAATAGAATAAATTAAAGTCAAACATGCACGCACACACAAAAAAGACTGATGTGTAGGAAAATGTTTACATTGCCACCCATGTGTAAAAGACGGCCGCGCCTGTCTAGTTCACTGTTCATCTTTTTAATGCATAATTAAATTAATAATGTTGGTCATCGTGTAAACATCATAATAAATCATTTTGGGCCTTCACTTTTCTTGCGTAATTGTTGTTTTCTTGTCATCCACCAGGTCTCTAAGCATGATAAACGAGGCCACTCAAAACTCTGGGTTTGTTCATAGCGTACAGGGATTGTTTCTTCCTGTTGGGAGTTCCTATACAGCGTCAATCACAGGTCGGCCTCGGGTTCCTCTTTGTCCAGTTGGGAAGCGTCAGCGTGGTTCATGGAAGCATTGAAACTCTCGCCGTTGTCTTTTTCGCCGTCCGGCTCGGGCATGGAGTCGTCATATGAGTCTGTGTTTAAATCTTCTTCTGGCTCCTCTTCCTCATCCTCATCATCCTCCTCTTCTTCAGGTGCAGTGGGTTCCTCTTCAGGCGACAGCTCATCCTCAGGCTCGCCAGATGTTCTTGTGGTGTCGTCTCGGGAGTGTCCCAGGCTCATGATGGAAGCACTGGGTGTGGACCCAGTGGCGGAGGCCAGGGCGTCCCTCTGGAGCTTCTTGCTAAGGTCCAGGGAGTCGGCCAGGCCCAGGCCGGCTGCGTTCTTCAGAAAGAAGAGTGAGCTGCTGGTGTCTGTGCCCAGGTTTAGGGAGCTGTCTAGGTTGACCATGGGGCGATGATGCTCACGGTATTCAGCCGCTCCTGGAGGAAGGTAGATGGTTGGCCCGCTGTTGTGGGCCAGCCCATGGGCCACCCCGGGAGAGGTTGGGGGCAGGTTCATGGAAGAGGGTGGATGGGCAAGTCCCATCGGGTGGTGGCCTTCTTGGTTGGGCGAGACAGAGGGTGGCTCACCTCGTTCTTGCTTTTCATGCTTGCGTTTGTGGGAGTCCATCTGGGACATACCAACCACGGTATGCTTGCACTCAGGGTAGGTGCAGTGGAAGTGGGAGCACTTGAGTTTGTACTTGCAGTCGGGCACCTCGCAGTCCACGCTGGAGCTGAACTGGCAGAAGCCGGCGGCGCTGATCACATCCTGCTTGCCGTGGTGTTTGCGGTGCGCCGTCACCTTGGTGCTGTCCGTGCAGCGGAAGCCGCAACGCAGGCAGTGGAAGTGTGTGCTGTTGCCTGAAAACTGGCAGTCGGCGAAGCCGCAGCTGAGCGACGACTTGAAGCGCTTAAAGTCGTCCAGCACCAGGTTGTCAACACGGTCATGGTGCTGTGCGTGTTTGTACATGTGTGTGC
Source organism: Prochilodus magdalenae (assembly GCA_024036415.1). NCBI lineage: Eukaryota > Metazoa > Chordata > Actinopteri > Characiformes > Prochilodontidae > Prochilodus > Prochilodus magdalenae. Next base: position 544,609 of record JAMWET010005185.1, on the reverse strand, counting down.
GGCCGCAGAACTTGTAGCCACAGTTCTCGCGCGTGCAGTGGTAGTGGGTGACCTTCAGTGAGAACTGGCAAGCTGTATCCTTGCAATCCTCGTACAGGTCGTAGCGGCGGAAGCCCTCCAGCATCATGCCCTCGTCCAGCATCTTGCGAGATGAGGCCGTCTTGCGACGCTTGCCGAAAGGTGACATGTCCTCAATGATCCAGAAACGCTTCTTGGCGCCAGTCGCTGTGGGGATGGAGATGGTGTTTCCTGAAGATGAGAAAAAGAGAGAGAAGTGACTCGTTAGGCCTGTTGTACTGAGGCGGCTATGAAACTACAATTTTTGTCCTTGAATACAATATTGCTGAGGTGGAATGAAGACAAAGACGTCTTGGCTACAGTCATGACTAAAAGAACATACTCAGACTGTTTGCTGTAACTAGCATGTGGTTCTAAACTATGGCCTAGCAATGCTACTATGAGAAAACCTTGTAAGCTAATCAACAAGGACATTTCAAATAGCTAGCCACTGTTTACTTTGCCTGTGAAGTATAATTTCTGACAGACTGCTATAGGTTAGGAATGTTCTTCCCTCTGCTGTCCAGGTACTGTTTCAGAGATAGAAGGTTCACCTGCAATGGTGATTTCTTAATAATGATAGGGGATTATGATATTTTCTGTGTAGTGGAGGTGCAAAGACAATGGGCCTCATTCACCAACCATACTTTTTAAAACACCCTTGAGCTGACATTCACCAATGGTCCCTTATTTGAGGACAACTCAAGAGCACCGCGTGCGAACAATAGCAGCAGGTTAAGAACACAGCATCAATCCGATATAGACATAGTTTTTTAGAAGACGCTGGTGAATGAGACTCAATGAGTTTATTTGTTTCTTTGTGCAGATGGCATGCTTTAGTGAGCAGCCTGGGGTCACAGCTAATGGCATGACACCTGTCCAGAGGAGTAGAGCCTCCATAAAACCCTGGCACAATTAGGAAGGGAGTTTTAACACTGCCCGCTAATGGAATACCACACAGACAGGACAGATCCCAGTGTGGAATATACAATGCACGCATCCTAAAACCTAGGAATAAGGGGTTTGTTTAACTAATGTTGCCCAAAGGGAAAAGCATCCGGATAAGAGGGTTACCGAATGCGACATAATGTCACATGAAAACCCCATAATTTAAAAAAATGGTCCAAAATGAATTCTTGTTTTTGTTTGTGAGGTTTCCGTGTAACACTGACCATGAAGTAACGGAAATCATTACAAACAGGTCAGCCTTTATCAAGGTCCATACTTTTTTTAAGGTTTAGAGGTTAAAAAGTTGCTGATTTATGTGAATGACTTTGGTCTAATGATACTGAACTATGCTGCAAGGTTTGGCAAGTTATAGGCATACATACAGACATCATTGTCGGTTTAGGCCTAAGCCAGCCTAGTCTAAAGCTGCAGAGTTCTGTTGGAGGTGGGATAGGTACCTGCAGCGTCCTGTACTATAGGGACGTCATTTTTAACCGGAGACGGAGTGGCAATGATGGGGCTGAAAGCTGGTGTGTTGGTTGGCATGACAACACTCCGAGTGGCTCCAAGAGAGGCGCTGAGCAGAGAGTATGAGACACAGGATGGAGAGAGGAGGTATGGGAGCGAGGGGAGAGGAGGCCGCAGGAGAGTCGGAGGGAAAGACGGAGGCTGGGACTGGAGCGGAGCCTGAGGCTGGGGGGGAGGAGGTGGAAGAGGAGGAGGTGCAGACTGAGAAGTGGGAGGAGTTTCAGTAGAGGGTGTGGAAGCAGGAGTAGGGAGCTGACAGCCTGGTCCTATAGAGACAAGGTGCCAAGGAGAAGCGGAAGGGGGAAAAGGAGGTGCGGACAGACAGATAGACAGACAGACGGGTGCATACGTATACAGACACAGACACATCCACACACACAGGGAATGGGAGGTAGAAAGGGAAGAGATCAAATAATGAAATACCAAAAGCCAAATGACGACAACAAAAGAAATAAAATCAAACAGCCAGAAGCCACAGTGATGAGCATGAAAGATAATATTTTGAAACCAAACGGTGAGAAACATTAAATCATTCCAATGCAGGAAAGGCTAGATCCCCATAGCAAAGAGCCCAGATTTAAGCCCAGAGAAACCGTGTGCTTGTCCCAGAATGACATCAAGTGCATGGTGTAGGTGGATATTATGAGAGTGCGATGCCTCTGTTATGGAGTTGCCACAGGGATGGCATTAATGTGAGGAGGGTGCGTGGAGGACTATATAATAAATTTACTGCTCCATAATTTGATAAGTGTCATTACTGTGGAAAACATTTGCCGGCTCTGATGCTTCATGGACAAGTTGTTGCATTTATGAGACACAACTACAAGCAGGATGAGCGACAGTGGAAAAGTACAGTGGGGGCAGTTTTCTCTTTCTTTTGTTTTTTTCTTTGCCCACTGCTCATCAGGGGCCTAGGGCCCTAAGGACTGTAACAAACAGTGATGCTGTTAGGTCTGCACAGCTCAACTGATTAGCTGACACTCACATATTTCAATGTTTATTCCACCCAGTAGTGGAACAGTGGCATATGGTTAATATACAGATGCACTGATAAGGAAAACTTATAAATAACACTGTTATGGCCAACTGTTTTCCTTTACTTTGAAAGTTATTCCCATTATAATCTTCATAATAGTAATGTATAATAATGTTTGTTGATTACAACTGGATGGAGATGCAATACTGATTAATAGTTTATAGCTAAATAAGACATGACAACTGATATATATTTGTTGTATGCAAATGTTTTAACTCCCCCAGGCCAATTAGTCAAAAGGTAACACATCCTCTACAGGCTACACACTTAAACAATAGTTTCCTGTGCACAAAACCTCTTTATTTACATATTGAAAAATATATAAACAAGTTAAATTTTATGTTTAAAAAAATAAAATCTATTAAATATAAAAGGTGCCATGACTTTTGCCCCGGCCACATTTAATTAATTTATTTATTTATTTTTGTGTGTGTTTTAATTCCGTAGCACTAGTCGTTTATTAATGGTATCGAATAGCACGTCAGTAGACCGGGGTACCCAAACTTTTGCACACAATCCTCTCACTCATTTGCAAGAAATACATCAGCCACTGTTATATCATGCAGCCCTAGAATGTAATAATAAACTTCAATGATCTTTAACGTGAAACTAAATCTGAATACTGATGATGATGGTAATGGAGGAACCTCCTCACCTGCAGGGGAGCTGTCGTTACCCACTGGGGTACTGGTGCAGCTGCGGTCCTGGTTAGAGGACTCTGAGGAAAGGCCTAATGGGCTTCCACCGCCCATGTAGTCCATGTAGTCATCATTATCCTCCATCATCCCGGAGAAGCTGGAGGTCAGGCTTGGGTGGCTGGCCATGGCACCAGACGAGGCCAGGCTGGCCATGTGCTGCATCTCTTCTGACTGGTGACCATGAGGGACCACCTACAACACAGTAAACCCAGCATTCAGCTACAAAGAAGAGTGCAGCGAGCTATGCAGAATGCAGGTGCAAACAAGTGCATTGACCAGTAGCTGTTGTAGCGTTTTTGGGTCAGACTCATCAAAGGCTTTTTTGCAAAGCAGTTTTCTGTGCATGAAAAACAACAGCAACTTATCAAAGGCCTCAATCAGCCCGGTGTTTACTTCCTTTTTGTGCGTCACAGCAAAGCAGTTGTTATGAGCATGTCACAGGCCTATAGCATTCCACTTAGAAGGGTCTCCACGAATGTCAGTGAAGACGAAATATTGATCGGTAAATTTTCACACCTGAGAGGGAACTCGGTCAAAGTTCTTCCCCAGCATCCTCCTCATGTGCTTGCGGGCATGGGAGGTCATCTGGTGCTTGAGCAGGAAGGAGAACATGCAGCCCTCGCGGATGCAGTGGAAGTGGCTGTTCACCTGGTTGTATTTGCAGCCTGCACAACAGGGAGGAAAGCATTACTTCCTATTAGCGAAACCCATCAACGGCCAAACTCCTGCTTCAGACACCACATCTAGCCCTGATTCTCAATAAGGTGATGATGAGCATTTGGTAAGCCACAGCAGATGAGTCCAGTCCTTATTACTTTCTCCAGAGTGTCACACTGAGAAAGTGGAGCTTTTGAAGATTAGACCTGTGGTGCTCTTTATTACAATGACATCTTTTATTCAATTTGGAATTTACATAAATACATTCAGCATTTGGCGAGGCAATAATGCACAACCCTGCAAACCAAAGTAAACACACAATTATTTCCATATTAAATTCATTTTTCACAACCTATCTGTTGTTATTGTATCTATTCAGTCCTCCATTTTTTTTATGCCTCCTCTTTTTTTTATACAGAGGCCCTACAGATTTTAATTGCTATATGTTTTCAAATTAAATGACTGCTTTTGTGGGCTAATCAAATAATGTAGGACGCTAATATTAATTTTATTGTGAATAACCCACAAAAAAAAATAATTGAATGAGTAACATGAAGGGCAGGTGCCGACTTGTCCGTTACCATGGCTTCCGTGCTGCTGCACAACAAGCCGCTTGTCGTCAGATTGCTTTTGTACACACGGCTGATACTTTAAACAGAGGGAGTTGAGCAAATAAGAATGACATGCTAAAATATCAAGGCTCTTTTGTGCCACCGCATCCTGGTAACATCATCACCAGCGCCGTGTTTAATGCTGCTGCCATGGATACAACTCTCCCAGTCCAGCTGAACCATCAATTTTTTATGACTCCAACGCTTGCTTTTGTAATGCGCTTCTCTTTTTTTTCTAACCTGCTAAACCGTGATGCAGCGGGGAACAGAGATGCTACAAACCAGGGGAGTTTGGTGTCACTTTTGGCTTAGTTTCCTCTCTACCGCAAAGTTTCTCTTTTCCTTCTCCGCAGAGGAGGGGAGGAGAGGGGGAGAAGAAGAAGAGAAAAAAAAACTTTCAATTTGCCTGTGTGCGATGATGATCGAGGCTTGAAAAAGAGCAACACAAACAGACCGAGCTAGACAGGCACAGTAATTAACAAACATGTGTAATTGCTCATTCCTGACAGGTTAAATATACCCAAGAAAACAGCCTCCGTTTGATTGCTTACTATAAATACTGAGGTATTAATGTATGACAATAAGGCAGACACCATTTTTCTTGGGCTGATTTCAATCTAGGTGAAACATCCCCAGCTTTACAATCGCTGCACCAGAGTTTTTAACGCGGGCTGAAACATTTGTCATGAAACGGGTACTGGGTTCTTTATCCTGGGGGGTTTTATCGCCGCTGCTTTGACTGTATCGTGTTAGCTATTACAAGACATCCACACTACGACTACGGCAGTGAGTTGATACTAATGGGGATACTAACAGTTACTGGGAAAGCTCTGCAGAATTCAGTGAAAAGGTGTGAGGCACGCTGCTGTCGTGCCATGCGCATTGCGCTGTGATGGTGTGACAATTAGCGTGTCAGTGGAGGGAACAGCACTTTTCCTCTGCCTGCTGGAGTGTGTGGAAACAGTGTGTTCACAGCAGGCGACCGTATTGATGCGGAATTACTGTTACATCATCACTGATCTGATTTCACACCTTCTCTCCTCCATCCTTCCAGGCTGCTGTCTGAAGTGCACCGCTTGTATGAAGTGGGGGCTCAGATAAAGAGAGAGGGTGTCTGGAAATATTGATCTTTAATGAGAAGACAATGACTGAAATAATGAGGTGTGTAGGAGGCCTGAGTTGTGATCTTATGCTTGGTTTTTAATCCCGAATACGTAAGGGAATAGAATGACCGATGTTTAAAGCAGCTCTGATTTCTCTGGTATGTATATCATATGCCAGATTTTACACCTACCGAGACGACCGCATTCCTCTCTCTTGGTGAAATATTTGAAGCCGTTGGCTGCGCGTCTCTCGGCTTTCTCGTGCTTTTTGATGTGCCAGGGCAGCTTGGTGGTGATGTTGGTGACAAAGAAGCAGCCGGGTCTCAGACAGTGGTAATGGCCCCTCATCCTGAACTCACAGTGCTGGAAAACAAGACGGCATCATCACTGACTAATTCATTCAGGTATCAAGCTGCTGACCCGCTTAACCTTTTCATTTCAATACAAGAAAGTGTCTTTTATGACTTTTATTCTACTTTTTGTTCATTTTGTTAATCGTTAATGTTTTGTTAATTATTTTCTTAAAGCTTTTTGTCAATTTATTGATTTCTTAATAAAGTTGTTGGTTGATTAAACAAACATGCATTAACCAAGATGAAAATTAATTGAGCTTTCTCTTTTTTTTAGCAAACAAACAAATGAATGGGAACGTTCTTTACATTTTTGTCGTCTTTTTTAAACAGATAAATAACCCAATACAGGCATTTCCTTAATGTTCTGCATTTGCATACATGCTCAGAAACCAGCCCAATACATACACCAACAAAGGCAGCAAGGTGCTTCTTTTACATGGTGAAAGAACTGGGCGTATTTTCAGAACCTAATGCTGATCTGTTCCAGTATGTGGATATGAACATGCACCAGCTACACTAGTGGTAGATTTGAAGAAGTAAAAGGAACCCTGGCCCTTCAGGAAGTCTCTGAATGTATCGTTGGGCTAATTATTAGACCCTACATTCATCTGTGAGGACTACTTAACTGACCATCTTTTGAGCCAAAAATGAACAATGGCCATTGTTCTGACAAGCTGTCACTTGCCCTTCTGAGCTGGCACTACTATCCTCCTTAGAGGACAGGAAGTAGGTTATACCCTCTCATTAAATCCTTCTCTTTGCTCTGTTTCAGGCCATGTTACAATGGCCGTCCAAGTGACCAGCTCGGTTAGAAATTTTAGGTTCCAAGGCTGGACACTGACCCCACCACAAGATCTTCGTTTAGATCACTTGGAGACTCCCATGCTTCATACGGCCTGTCATCGACTTATTTAGGTAAGAGCATTCCCCTCCTGCATTGTAACCTGCTTCCAAACCACCATCTGTTTGCTGAGAGGCATCTCCCTCAGGAGACGACAAACAGGATCTACTCTGCTCAGGAGAGGAGGGGGGTTTAGGAGCGAGGGGCCGGGGCGCATAAATGAATGCATTTAAACAGGTTCGGTTCCAAATAAGGGCATGAGAAAGAGGAGCAGCGCTTTGTTCTATTAATGATGACATTTTTGATGAAAAGCCTAGACTTTTTTTCCCCCTCCCCTCTTTGGAGTATTTAAGTATTTTTCATCTTAATTCTTAAACCATGAGTTAACCAGATCACATAAATATCTTGCTTTAATTATACAATCGCATCTGTTATCTTTTTTCTGCCTTCATGTATGTATTTTCTTTGATATCCGAGCACAGACACTTCTGCAGTTTTAAAGCTTGGGTACTGCTGCTGTGGCACTGGTAGGCCAGGGCTTACCTGGTTGGGACAGAGACACTGCAGCGAGTAGTAAGAGAACTGGTCTCGCACATTCACCAGGCTGTTGTTGGGATTGATGTGGTCCAGGCAATGTGACTCAGCCTTCCCAGAGGTCTTGCACACATACTTGCAGTTGCCAAACAAACAATGGAAGTGGAATTTATTGGAGTATTTGCAGTCGGTGGCCAGGCAAGGGTCACTGGATAAGGAACAAAATGAGACAAAACCAATGAGATTTCAAATTGAATTGGATCAAATTTCACATCAAATTTAGATTTATTTTTTTACTGGAGCCATATGACAAGCTTCTGTCGTACCAGTTCACAAGCCCATCTTACAGCTGGAATTTTGCACACACAGTGAGTGATGATTACAGGGTACATTAGCAATATGCTAGCAATATTAGTCTTGTAGCTCCAGTGCAAAACACAATAAATGAAAATGAAATCAAATTAGTAAAAATGTACACTGTAAATGCAAACAATGCACATTGGCTACGCCTCAGCTACACTCACTTGTCTTGGAACTGCAGGAAGCCAGGTTTAACTTGAGGTTTGGCGTTCTCCAGTGAGGTGGTGGCCAGTGGGGAAGTGGCAGGCATGTTGGGCATGGTGGCAGGAAGCTGTGGGATGGAGCCAGTCAGCTGCTTCCAGGCCAGCAGGGAGGGGGATGAGCTGTAGCCTCCTGAAGAAGCCACATTGGGCACCTCCATGGGGGGAGAGCCGGCCATGGAGATGGGGGCAGTGAGCTGATTGGGGGCGCCCTCATTGGAGTCTTTGCCCTCATTGAAAGGGGGCTCTGGTTTAACCTTTAGGTTGGCTCTGAAGTGGAAGCTAATGGGAGACAGAGAGACATCATTACACCCAATTAAATCCACACACGAGGCCACGATATAGCTGCTAAACATAGCACGTCATTAACATTACCTTACGGTAACGGTGTAAATGAGAGAGTGTGAAAACAAATATGCCAGCTCGTTCAGCACAGTAAGAAGCATGGCGGCTGCAGCACATTTCTTTCAGGCTTTATGAGAATAAATGTAATCTCACTTGGCATGTTTGATTGCTCCATCCACAGTGCTGAAGAGAGCGCCACAGTCCTCCACTAGGCAATGAAAATGCACCTTGTGCAGGAAGTCACACTGGCCATCGCACACTTCATCAGTATCATATCTACACAAGGTGTGAAGGAGGCATGTGACATATGAGTGAGATACAGAGATAAAAGTGAGGCACAGCACAAACAACTGATAAATTAGCTTTTGGTAAAATGTCCCTTTTAATTCAGGTCTGCCTCGTCAGAACAATATCCTGCTTATGTCATTTAAAGCCAGAATATCTGTTGAAGCACTGTTCAGTCAAGGTCTTAGCATCTCTTACAGCTCAGCTGGTGAAGGAACCTTCTTTTATAGTGGCTAAGCTCCGGAATAGTATCTGGAATATTATGAATGCAAGCTTCATAGACTGCAGCTCTTTTCTCCTTTCATGTTGCTATCTTCATTTGGAGTGTAGTATTATCATGTTAGCATTGGTGTTAACCATGTGTTTTAAATGAACTCAAATGTGTGTCACTCTGAGAACTGTAACTGAAAAATCCACTGATTAATCAAGAGGCTGAATTTCATTGAGCTATCAGTAAGCAGTGCGATGATAATATGTTTAGACCAGAAGCCGCTTGACATTTCTACTGGGCTTTGGAGCTAAATGTAAAAAATCATTTGTCTTGGCCAACTGTTTTATTTCGGCATACCTAACCAGGTACAAACGACGCACATGGCAGTGACAAGCTAAAGATGACTTTAAAAAGGTGACAGTGACAAAGCACAGGAGCTACCTTAACTAGAAGCAGAAATCATGAAAGCAGAGAGGAAGAAACATAACAGGCCTTCAGCAGGACACTGTGGGAAAAAGTCGGGGCTCTACCCAATTCACTTCCAAGACGGCCATTAACATAATATAATATTTCTAATTCTATTCATGTGGAAGAGAAACCATTCTATATGGTGCCAACATAAGGCAGCTACTGTATAGATCATATATAATAATTCTATAAAAAAATGTTTTGAGGTGGCTGTATATCTATATAATCTACAAAGCCCTTGATGACTTCTCCTTTTCAAAGCTTTACTCCTTTGAATTGGGTAAATCCACTGCAACGCTGTTTCTGCTGTACCTGCGTAGGTAGGTCTTCCACAGCTCGCCAGGCTTTTCTGCAGCAGGCCTCTTCATCAGCCTGCTGAGATACTGGGCTGCTTCGGAATTCTCCGGTGCTTGGCCCCCTTCCAGCTCTGACTTGAGGTTTAGAGCACTGAAGAAGCCCGGGTTCACCTGCGTCATCTGCACATACAGCGAACAAGCCGTCACACACAGGCGCGCATATGCACACGCGCGCAGGCGAGTGCAGCTACATGGTTTACAAACACAGTCAGCCCACACTTGAGCACAGGCCAACATACACATGCCAAGTGTCCTTTGTGTGCGCCTGGCCGTGCTTTATGTGAAGCGCTGGGTCGGAACAGGAGCCCTAAAGACACCCGTGAGTGGGGAGGGTGAAGAGCTTTAGGACGTTTAAACAAAATCAGTCCCCCACCAGAGCTCACAGGCTGCTCTGTGCCAAACCCTATGAATGTGTGCAGCTATAAGCCCAGGGCACAGTTACATTCAGCCAGAGAGAGAGAGGGAGAGAGAGAGAGAGCAAGAGGGACAAGGAGAAAGAGCTGAGCAGTGCTGAGCCCCGAGGAAAAACACAGTCTGATCCCTCTTTAAATCATCAAGGTAATGGAACTCGCACTCTGCAGCATTTATATTAGTCAGAAAAGATGTATGATTAAAACAATGTCCATTTTAATCTCCACAAAAACACACAACATTTAAATATTCACCGCCTAACGTTTAGTCTTTTTAAAAAATGAGGGTGACAGTTGCTCTTTTTTCTCCCTGCTGACTTTTTAATCAAATAATTTACAAACTCCATAAATAAAGATAGAGCGGATGGAAGAGAACAAGCAGAAAGGAGGAGGAGGAGGAGGAAAAAAAATGCGTGCAGAGTTCAAAACAGCTCATCAAAAAACAAACATCTCTATATATCTGGCATGGCACCCAGCTCTTGCTTCATTATATTAATTTGTGAGCGGTAGGCTGAAATTACACTGTATGAAAAATGGGTGGAAAATTTAAATGATACAAACTCATCTTATTAGCGGTGAAACATTAAAAAACAAACAGCCCCCTCTGCGTGTTGCTAATTTGTCTTGGGATGAAAAGCGCTTGATGGATGGATCTTACCTTATTCATAAGTGAGGATAAAAGAGATGTATTTGCTGGTGCAGGGTGTCCGTTTGATTCATTACTGGAACGAGCAAAATGAACAATGTTGAGCCAAGATTTGCATGGGAATAGTAAATATTATTATTTATTTCAGACTCTGTGAATATGCAATGAAGAGATTTGGAGAAAAAAAAGAAGCACCATATAAATAAGATATAACTTCACACAGAAAGGCAGTAAATATCCGGATCTACATAAACCTCTGCTGACTTTTTTAATCAAATGATGAAATTTAAAGAACAAAGTGTCATGTTTCATTTTTGGCATGTGCATTATAAAAGGCAGAAAGAAATGATCATGAGCAAATCTTTACAGTTGTGATAGATTTCCTCAAAGGGGGAATTCGTGGCAGAGAGAGGGACAGTGTGTAAATCTCCTCCTTGACCACTTTGCAGACCCACCTTGTGAGGGGGTTTTAACAAGAGCACTCACACTAATTAACACAATACGGTATTATTCCTGAGATAAATCACTGCACATCGGCCTGGGTGACAAGTGGTGCTGGGGGGTGGGTGGGTGGGTTGGTATGGGGATTGGGGGGACGCTATCTTAGGGCCATACCTGTGGTCTTTTTTGCTCAGGTCAAGGCTGTGCTCTTGAATGGACTCCTGGGAGGCCCCGGAGGTGCCGTCCATTGGCTCCTGCTTCACTTGAACTGGATTAAACCGGCCAGCCTGAGCCTGCTGCCCATTTCCTGAGGAGAGACAGACAGCGAGAGAGAGACAACAGAGTTATTGTTGGTCAGCATTATTACCCTGTGATGAGATCCAATCTGACTTGTGTCCGGACTGAGGAGAGGACTGGGAGTGATAATTATTGCAGAATTATGTCAAGCCGTCAAGGCATTTAAATGGTGATTGAGAGGCGGGAGGAATGAGGGAAAAAGACTCCTTTTTCAGCGGCCCTTGTCACAATCCATTTGAGGGCCTGCCTCTTAACTGGTCATTACGCTGCACGCTAATGCTGAGGGAAAGTGGCAGGTTCAGACGGACCCTCCCCCTCCTCCTTCTCATCGCTACTTGTCCTTGTTGGCCTGACAACGGACGGCACTCAGCGCCACCGAGCATGCCCGAAAGGAACATCTGCTCTGACCGTCATATTGGAGGTGACAGCCAATCAGATCAGTTCAAATAGCACGACCTCTCGATCGGGTTTTTCAACGCAGGTATGTGGTAAACGTGCTGAGCCAACACGGGGGGCGGAAGGAAGAGTTAAAAAAAAAAAAAAGAAATGATAAAGAAGGGGGTAAAAAATGCTGACAAGAATGAGCGCCCTGGCTTTTTCCCCAATCCCCAAGTGGTTGAAATATTAATTTGTCCTCAGGCTATACAGAGAAAGCAGGGACTTTGGTAGCCAGTAAGTGGTATTTTATTAAAAAAACAAGGAGGAATAAAAGCAAGGGCCCTGCTGTAACCTCTGCAGCGGTGCTGAGTCCATCAGCAGTGATTGGTTTCACCAGGGGTTCGCTGTTCACCAAGCCAGGCCTGCTGAGGAATAGTGACAGGCAAGGACGTGTCACCACTGTTTGCCCTTGGCCCTGAGCACTGTGAAGGTTGAGACGAGCATGTAGCGAGAAGAAACCACTACAGCAAACTGCCGGGGGTGATGAACATACATGCATACACACATATAGCCGCTGTCCTAACGAAGGAAGAAAAACCCGGATTGGCGTTTGTACTTTTAACATCGCTGCTGTCCAAAGAAAAACAAGTGTCTCCAAAATGGCAACTTTACAGGAGATGCCAAAAACCTGATTTAATTCTAATGTAAGTCAATGGAACCAGACGTCTTTCCAAGCAGCTTTGGGGCATTTCTATCCTTCCATTCTATTTATACTTTCTCACAGTGTAAACTGCAGCTGCTATCTTTAAATGGTGCATAAAAGTAAAAATCGACAAAAATGGGGATAGATATTTTCCTCTGGACAGCAATATGATGTTAATACGGTATGTATGCTGTTTATTTAAATTACACCAATATTTACATCTTTAGACATTTCAGAGCAGTTTGATGTGAAATGGTTAACTAAAACTCACTGACATCTTTTTTTAAAAGTGGTGACAGGAACCGAGGATCTACAAGGCCAACCTAGCCATGTAATATATGTATTGTTGATAAAGTGTTTTTTTTTGGGGGGGAGGGGGGCTCATAACATCCAAACACGTACCTCCCTGTCAGGAACACTGAACAAACCCTCCATCTTAAAACAAAGTACCAGAGGTCAGGCAACCTATTTTTAAGACGTTTGTTTCCTATCACTACTTCTGTAAACAATTCTGCAGAAATCAATCAGTGGAATTCCCCTTTAATTTCAAGTAATTCTGGACCATTTCTAATGGCTCTTCTCTCTCTCGTTCGTCATGACGTGTTTTATATGACAAAGGTGATACATGAGCTTCTACAATCCCCAGATGTCAGCTCTCATCTTCATGACTTATTTACATCTTCGTCATGAATTGTTCACACGACATAAAGGGCTTTTTAAATGAAAGCAAATGATCTTAGATGTAATTTCTTATAACAGTAATAAGATGCTCACGTCACAGCTGCGAAAAAGGGGAAAAGGTAAAACATGACTCATTCAATGGTACTGCCAGAGGTTCCTTCGCAGAGTCCACTGTGCGGCCACTGCTGCAAAATCCCCATTTGACTAATGATTAACAGCGCTCAGCCGTCCCCGCCCAGCCACCCCTAAAAAGACAGCTAGCTAGCATCCTTTCAAGCAGTCGAACTCCCGGCATGCTCTCTGATCAGTTTCTACTACAGGAAGCCAGCGTACATCAAACCAGAGGCAGCTCCCTCCCTCTCCTTTGGGCTGCCTCTGGGAATGAATTGCCTGAAGTTAAAAAAGGACAGTTAAATAATGACCATGCGAGAGGGAAGTCATTAAATCCTTTATCAGCCTTGCAGTCTCCATGACAAACTCACTGATAATCTTAGAGAGAATGTGGGTGGGGGGGAGGAATGGGGGGGATTGTGAGGGGGAGGCGTCTGATCTCAAAGCAACATTTTTCTGGAAATTATCCAAGAATAATGTTCTAGCGTGTAATTACTCCTGCTAAGTTACCAAGCTTGTGAAAGATCATTTGTACTGTATGTCTAATTAGCGAACCCTTTAGATTCCAGGATCTGGAGAAACACTCAAGGGTAAGCTGGTGTGAAACACTGATAAAATAGCGAACGTTCAACAAGGAGACTTTGACACCTGAATGAATTAGCAAGTTACTTGTCACCGCAGAGTCCTGCAGAGATAGGCTCAAACCAAACCATGTTTGCTTGTGCAACGACTGTCAACTCAGAAAAAAAGAGAGAGAAAAAAAAGAAACTGCCAGAAAATAGCCGCAGTAAACATTGTTCACTCCTTTCTAACGCTGAGCCCTGACCACATCCTCTTCATATTTTACACAAATGTCCTGTTCACACGCTGTTTCTGAGCAAACGCGTAAAATTAGCAATGACACGTTGTGATCTGCACTCACAACTCTGCCTGGTGTGGGATTTTTTTCTCTACCTTTTTTTTTTTTTCATTTCTCAAAGGTATCTAAATTAAACACAAGACGTTCTCGCTATGAGCTGGTGAGCTGCTTCATGTTGAAGTGTGAAGTTTTGAGACACACACACGCATGCACACGCTCTCCGGTGAAGGGAAGTCGCACCATCTGCGACTCCCCGCCCCGTGTCCCAACACACGGACCCTATCCCGCCCCTCAGAAGTCATGCGCCCCCTCTCTCGCTTTTGCAGGGCTTAGCTCTCTCTCTCTGTGGGCTGCGGGCCTACCTGCGGCTCCTCACCTGTAAAGGCCCCAGAGGCGGAGTTTGTGACAGGCTACACGCCCTCCAGCAGCTGCCCTGTCTCTCTCAGGACCCCCGTCCTCACCCTGATTCCATCCCATTACCCTCAAACATGCAGCCTACACCACGCTGTCTTTACACACAGCCCAACTGCTCAAGACCCCACTACAAACAGCCACGGTTCAGAGGCCTACACTCCGGGCTACAGCTGCAGGTACACCTGCCATTCAGAACACTTCTAGTGATGAAGTTTTCATTGGTTAGAGCTTTAGGAGCAGACCTTGAGGTCTAATTGGTGGGATCACTGTTGTGAGAAACAACATCAGTGCAGGCCTCCTGGAGGAACAAACGGCAGCCTAATCAGTATGCTTCTGACCCAGCCATTAGTAAAGGCAGCTGCAGCTCTAAGCCAGACCTTACTGAAGGAATCACTGTAAAACCGCTATGTAGATGTTAACATATAGGTTAATATGTATGTCACAAATAAAACGTGAAATGTTTAAAAGTTTAAAATGTTCTTGAATAATCAACAAAAGCTATGTCAGTCTCTGGTAGCTATGTACTAAGCATCAATCCATTAAGGGCGTTAAGCATTTTGATAGACCTCTTTTTTTCCAAGACTGAGATTTAGACGTTTTTATTCCATGTTTGGTTTTTTGAAGGCAACATGACATTATCCAATAACATGCCTGTCTTGAAATTTTATCAACACAGCTTAAGGTACAATGTTTATGGATACGACTTAATTCTAAATGTTTTACTTTTTTTTTTTTTAGCTTTTTAAGAATCATCTACGGGTTCATTTATTAATCTGAACACCTGCTTTTTCACAGCTTCCTACAAATGATTGAAACCTCTGAAGTTCAATAGTACTGACATCGTATTTAAATCATTCAGCTGCAACAAAAATAACAAAAATATTATTAGAGCGTTTCCTACTATAAAACCTTAATATAAAATGCAGATACTGAGAGACGAAGTAAAAAGATGCCAGCTCCATAATACATCCAAACCATACACACGCACACACACACACACACAAATGCAGCAGACAACACTCACGTATACACACACCTCTCTGGAGCGCTGAGTCATTTCTGCTTCAACAATTTCAGTTATTTTTTACCCCCTCTATATCAGTCTGCATAAAAAACTGCTTTATACCTTCAATTTCTCAACTTAATTTTATTCAGGCTCCATTTGGTCGGAACGAGTGCATGCTCAGATAAGAGGCTGATGATGAGGAAGCATGTAGAACACAGACTCTGGGAACCTCCTGAGAATGCTATTAGAGGCGGCTTTACAGGGGCCGCTCACTACCACTACAGCACTTATCTGCTAATGGATTGTGGGTATCGAGGCAATGATCACTGCAATAAAGGGTCTAGGCCAGCAAACCAGCCCCTCAATATTTGCCCTAATCCTGAAATCAGAGATTTGTGTACTGTCTGTGGACCAAATGAGCCGATGGCCCATGAGTGCCCTTTTAATGTCAGACAGAGCAAGAGAGAGGAGAGAGATAGACAGTGAGGCAGAGAGAGAGGAAGTGAAGGTAGCAACAAAAAGATGGGACATGCTAGCTTGTTCTTCCTTTTCACAGCATCCAAATCCTGTACAGGCTTTTTAATGCTTTCTAAGTCTCGCTAGAAAGACTGACAGAAATGTTTATATGGAACGCAGACACAAACTTTTTTAGTTTTCCATTACTGTAGATATCACTAGTACCTCAAAAACACTGACCAAGTGGATGCTTTATCAACAGAGGAGCATAATCAGCCCTGTATAACTGGATTAGTGCAGCAGTGCGTAGTGAGGTGCAGTATGTAAAACACTGAATAAAGATCATTCAACTGTGTCAGTGAACTTTGCCATATTGAACCCCCTAATGCAAAGATCCTTATTACTGAGGATCCTTATTCTGAATATAGCAACTAACTATTAATCTATAGAATGGTGAAATACTGGCATTCACACAACAGTGAGAGAAGTCTCTGCCTCCTATGCTGTTCTGGTGTAACTGCAATAAAACTAAAACGAAGAGAGTATGCTACCTCGTTCTGTGGTGACCTGCTGGGATGGGTGCATGTGCTGCATTGCACTAACCTATATCAGGACTGCTGGATGGGTTGAGGGCGGCAGCAGCCAACCTGGCCATCATGGGGGATATCAGGCCCTTACTGGCGGAGATCTTCTCCATGATGGAGGAGGCGGCGTAGGAGCTGGGTGTGGAGGCAGGAGGTAGTTCCCCTGCCGAGCTTGAACTAGTGGCCAGGGAGTCCCTGGGTGTGGAGTGTGCTCCAGAGGTGGCTGCAGAGATCATGCTGGCAGCAGTGGGTGGGAGCTGCAGGGGCAGCCTGGGCAGAAGGGGGAAGAATGGGTTGGAGGACCCCCCTAGGGCACCGCTAGCCATGGCCAGCGCCATTGGCATGCTGCTTGGAAGAGCCTGGGACAGCAGGGTAGACATTCGACTGGCAGGGGGCAGGGCTGTGGTGGGCTTGACGCTGTGGCTGCTGGAGGCCACTGCAGTGGTAGGCGTGGCCATCAGGTGTGGCATTGCAGAGGAGGGCTGCTGCTGGGTGGTGGGTGAGGCGCTCAGGCTGGAGTTCTTGCTGCTGATGGCTGAGAAGTCCACCAGGTCGTCGTTGCTGGACTCTTCCTGCTCCTCCTTGGGCAGCAGAAAGGAGGAGGTGAGGCCCAGCATTCCGGACGAGCGGATGTGGCGGCGCTCGTGCTTGCGCTTGTGTGAGGTCATCTGGCTGGTGGAGGTGAAGGTGAAGCC
Source organism: Prochilodus magdalenae (assembly GCA_024036415.1). NCBI lineage: Eukaryota > Metazoa > Chordata > Actinopteri > Characiformes > Prochilodontidae > Prochilodus > Prochilodus magdalenae. The sequence goes on along the minus strand of JAMWET010005185.1, from coordinate 527,337 downwards.
GCAACCCTGGCGGATACAATGGAAGTGGTTGGTGGCCTTGCTGTAGACGCAGCCTTCGTACTTGCACTCCTCGTACTTGTAGAACTTCTTGAAGCCATCCTTGGCGTACGCGTCGTCCTTGATGTGATAGCTCTTGTGCTTCTCAATGTCGCACTTGTTCTTGAAAGTGAAGGTGCAACCAGGGCGTCTAAGAAAACCATGTGGGAAAACCTTATTTACTGTTCACATGCACAAGGACATCTTTAACTTTGCCACATGCACCACAACACCAGTATGCAACAATTCATTAATAAGATCAAATATTAGACGCAGATGACTGAGAGCACCTCAGTGTAGTTGGCCTCACCTGCAGTGGAAGTGGGTGGTCTTCTGCCCGTAGAACTGACAGCTCACAGTTCCGCAGTCCTCGGTGGCTCGGAACCTCTGGAAGCCATCGTTGATCAGCTGTGCATTTTTCTTGTGGAAGTTTTCATGAGTCATGACATCAGACGTGCTGGTGTACACCTTGTTGCAGCCCACCTGATGGAAATGGGAGAGAAAAAAAGGTACTTTCACTAGAAGTGGAGCAGAGGCGGACGACAAAGTGCAGTAAACATTGTGGGTTTCAGAAGGTTGCAGGAGAGGAAAATGAGTACTCTGCGAAGTGTATGTTGGTGGTTGGATTTCTCTACTCTGCAGGGGCACTGGAAACAACACCTCTGATACAAGAGCAAAAAAAAGATGCTTGGCAATGAACTCAATGTGGGGAGCTCAGAAACTTCTGACCTAAAAAAGTGTACTTGAAACATTTCTCAAGATCTGAGGTTTGTTTAAAAAAGGGAACAACTCATGAAATATGAAAACCAAGCCTTCACACCCAAGTGAGAAGGCAAATGAGGTGACAGTGCGATTTTCACTGAGCAGGTAGTGCTGTTCCAGGTTGCATGGGCATCAGTCTCATGCAACTGTAGTTACACAGTGTAGTAAGTGTTGAGATTCCTTATAAGAACAATAAACTGCAGAATAGAATTTTAAATATATATAATATATATATAATAATGTATATATTTAAATACACACACACATATATATTCCCTATGTATTCCCTAAAGTTAAATAAATAAATGACATCTAGCAATGATTCAGCTAAATGATGTCAGAAGTAGGACAATTACAGGGCAGTGGCACAAGGTTCAATAAGATCAGCTCATCCTGGCCATGTGACTGCACCCATGTTTTTGATTGGTGACTGCACATAACTAGATGAAAACCTATGTCTGCTTGCTACAAGCAGATGCAACTGGGTCTTTCAGAGGCCACTGCAAACAACAAAAACAGCACCAAACTTGCATTGTGTAAGACCGACCTTAATAACTAAGGCAATGCAACTGCAACTTAGTGGGCTGGTGTGTGGTTAGAACCTTCTTCCATTTAAGGCTTTCCACACATACAACTGTTGTAGAAGAAGACCACTGTCTCTGCCTTGCTTTAACGTGCAGAACAAATGTAAGAGTTGGGGCGAGGGGGGGGGCTAGGCACAGAGTCTGTCACTTTCTTTAGTCTGAACCGTTCTGTTACTCAGCAGCAGCACTCAGGAGCCCTCCGGGCAGCAGGGAAACACAGACTAATGTTTGAATTAAAACCAGCAATTGTATATCATCCCTGGCACTTTTCAGCCGTGCAAACAGGGCAACTTCACCATATTGAGTCAAACAATGAAAAAAATGCCACTCTGTTTTTTTTCCCTGTAAATCAGGAGAACGGGTGCCAACATCTGCTGGTTCTCAGAGCTGTTAAAACAAGAGCTGAAATGTCTAATAACAATTACGCCGTTAGGGGGGTTTAAAAAGAATATATCTTAAGCCATCTGCCCCTGGACGCCGCTCCCCACGGTGAGAAAGCACTCGGGCCGATGACACCTTGAAAATAAGCAGATGTAAAAAATTAAACAAATCTGGTGGGATATAATCTTCAACTCTCCGCTTGGTACTAAAAGATGAAAAATGTTGAGTTTATATAAACAACTAACCGAATTTTATCCATGCCAATTAAGGAGTGAGAGAGTGTGAGGCGAGCGCAGCGCTGTGTCTTGTTCATCCTTTTAATTTGTCTTTTATTTACTTTATGACACCTTTTGTCAAACGAATGAAAACTGCTCTTAAATGGTAATTCGGGCCTAATGGAAAAAGTTGAAGAACTGGAACTTCCTTTTATAGACCTAGGTAAGCCACGAGATCTTGAAGAGCATCTCGATTTGCCTCTCTCTCCCTCTCCCTATGGCTGGCATGGGGAGCAAGGCTTTATTCTTGAGGCTTGTCGTGTGCAACTATATTCCATGACCAAATCTCCATGCCATCTGATATAGCGGCTATAGTGTGTCATTGGGTAGACATGAAATCCTGCCATACAGCGGCGGGTTCTTTTACTCTGTTTGAAAACGGACACTACACATTCTTTCCTTGCTGTTTTTTTTTCAAGAATTGTGGACCAAATCAGCCTTAAAATCTTCATCTTGTGTCATTAGCTACCCGGAAATAGCATGAGCTCATGTAGAAATTGCCACAGTTGAGTCAAAACATACTGTTGGGAGCAAAAAACTACATTTTATTGTGTTTTGAAATTTAGTTTGTCCTTTTTTAACTGGTGGCCAACATAAAAGTAGGCCAAAGCCTGTCATAGTACCGCTACAGGGCGAATACTCAGCCTAGCCTCTATCTGCCGCATCTGTAGCTAATGCTCCTTTACCACTGCCTTTGTGTTTGACAGCACCTCGTATGTTCAGCAGTACTCGCTGCAGGTCAATGCGACTTAGATGTGCTTATGTACAGTAATGCTGGTGTTTACCTGCATGCAGTGGTAGTGGGTGCTCTTGCCGTTGAGGTGGCAGCCGTGGTAGTAGACGCTGCAGTCATCCAGTGGACTGAAGCGCATGAAGCCGTGCTGCAGGGAGTTGTCCCTCTTCTTGTGCATGTTGTAGTGCCTTATAACATCCTGTTTACTCGTAAATCTCTGTCAAGGCAATACACAGCAACAGGTTACCGAGGAGCGGTGATAGTGGCGGTGGTGGTGGTGGTGTATGTGTATTGGAGAGAGTGTGGGGGTGTACTATACTGTAGGAAACTAGCAACATGTTATTTTATCAATCAGGCAACAGCTGCACAGCATGAGAGCCAACTGGCAGCCAAATGAGGGGATGATGTATGTGCCCGGCACAGGAGATCCCACATTGGGATAGCTAGCATATAAGCTCAGGTTAATAAGCATAATATTAATAATAACAATAAGAGCTTTCATTTGTATAGCACCTCTCCTAAGAGCAGCTCTATGTGGTGCAATAAAACTGGCCAACAAAGTCGACAAGAACGAGCAAATCTATAATAGGTAAACGGAAAGATGCTACATTTCTCTTTATTGGCCCCAAAACTCCCAGCTAAACACCTGACAACTCTCCCCAACGCTTCCTCACACACTGTTTGCGAGTACTCTTACAGCCTGCCTCCATATTAGAGCTCCTAGGCCCGCGCCTTTATTACTTTTTCTGGTTTTTAATTAAGACGGATCACTTGACATGCAAGATCACAGTTCTGATGTTCTCAGCTTCTGAAAAATTATGTTCCATGCAGATGGTTTCTCAAACGTGCACAGGGAAAAAGAGACAACAAACAAACAAACAGGCCAAGCAAGAACGTTTCCCTTTTTAATTCCCCAGCTGAGATATGATTCCATTTTTAATTAAAGTATTAAAGCGTGATTTTCGTGCAGGGTTTAGGCTGTAATAAAAAGGAAATATGCTAAAATTCCCTCCTCAAAATGAAAACCCTCCTACACGGCACAGCGGTGAGTGAGAAAACAAAAGGATGTGGGGGGAAAAGCTGACTCCAGAGAGAAGCGCGCAACCAAATCTGCAGTAATTGGGCTTAAGCTGATGTTACAGGAACTGTAACAAGAGAAGCTGAAATCAATGAGCCCGTTCTGACGTGAATCCATATTTTCTACACAAATGTGCAACAGGAGACAAGAAAAAATGACAGAAACATCTAAAACGCAAAAGCTAATTGAGTATATGCCAAGCTTATCTTACACGCAGGCAAAAAATAAATCTGCTAACAGAAATATACACGTCTCAATCGAGCAGACGCTGCTCCGTATCCTCTTTCAGATTTCAGGGGTTCAAAAAAAAAACCAAAAAAAACGTTAGATGGCTTAGTATACGACAAAGACGGTGGTTAACGTTTGAGATTGGCATGCACTTGAGACGTCAAGTAATGTGATAAGTTGGCGTTCAGGCGTGACCCTGATGAGGCGCTGGTAAACAAGAGAGAGGCAGAGATTGCAGATTCAGTTGGACTGGTCATAAGGGGTTGTGAGGACCTGCTACATTTATTTTAGGATTCCCACTACTGTGCGGGATGAGCACAAGGCCATGAAAGGAGAGGCAGGGCCGGTGTCCCGGTGGAGGCTGGCAGCAACGGGATATTCCACCACTGTGTCATGTAACATTTCATGAGTTATCACTTGCAAAAAGCCTGCTCATTTGGGCCTAGGAACATCTACGCAAGCATTTGGGATTTTAGATTGTGTGTCATTGCTACAGTCAACAAGAGGCTTGAAGGCTAGCCCGATCAAATCGTCCTAATAACGAGTGCTTTACGAATGCAACTCTCTGCAAAAAAGAGAAAGGTAGTCGTTAGGAATTGTTCTCTGCAGAGCCTGAAGCGAGCCACTAAGCTGAATAAGCATGTGTTTCATGCAACAGCTGTCTCGTCTACTCAGAAGATTTCATCATGTTTGCACTGAAAAATGTAATCAGTTGATTAAAAGTGAAGAGGGAGATTACAACCAGAGAGATCTTCACAGAGTGGAGCAGCTTTTGGTTGCATAAGGATTTTTGACGCCTTCAACAAATCTGCCCATATTTGCCTGCTCTTTTCCACCATATGCACAGGAGGCTCCGGGCGCAGGAGCGTTCTGATCTGCTTAATGCTGATTTCGCCGCGCAGTACATGACAACTCTCGGGACATGGATCAGATTAATAATGTGAAAGGGGATTAGCAGTGGCCCCAGAGTAATAGCAGATGCCCTCAAGTTAAAAAAAAAAAAAAAGCCCTACTGGAACCATCTTTCTGAAGTATTTACCGTAAAAGAAACATGTGCTTAAATGAACTGTTATTCAGCAGATATACCACGCTGGGTTTTAACCTATTAGGATTACGCTTGGGTCTTCCCTGCCGTGAAGGCAAAAGCGCATTCAAATCACCTCCACCCACAGTTTTATCATCCACTCCTCAGCAGGTAGTGGGTATGCAAGGAAATAGTGCCGTGACACTTCCTATCCTGGCGAAGAGTTTCTGAGTTATGGACTCGTCCTCCCATCAGCCGAGTGTCCAGAAACCACTTTGCTTGTTTTCTCTGTCGGTGTTTTAAGCTGTGACGGACGGCTGTTTGGAGGTGCTCAACCATAGCTGTTAGACTACGACATTATTCGGGCCACATTATCTCATTTATCAAGCTGTCGGGGGAGGAAGGAGGGTGAGGAGCTGGAGTCTTAAAGTGTACTTCACTATGGCAAATTTATACAAGCCACAAAATCGTGAAGGAATACAAAGCTGAAAGAGTCATTTGGTCAAAAGCACCAGTGCTGCTAATAATGGATCATGCCTTGTACCTATTATTACCTATTTGGTAGGGTTATGGAGAGGGGTGATTTCAAAGGTTTTACAGCTTTGTCTGTCTCTGTAATATTACCATGAATACTATGCGTGGTAATGAACTGCTCATGCTCATTAAAGTGTTTTTGCAACTTTTGTGAAAAAAGAAAACAACCAGTTTTATAACATATGCCTATTTATATGGCCTATGTTACTATATGTTATTGCTACCCAGCAAGAGATACATGGTCATTTATCTGGCTGGCTAGGCGTCCCCAAACTTTAGACAGGCTGTGTTTGATCTACCACATTAGCAACAGTCTCTTAAGGTGTCATTTGGTTCTACCATTGATTTTGTTCATATGTCTGTTGGGACAGATAAACCTCACCTGGTAGTTGCAATCGGGGTCCATGCAGTGGTAATGCTCCCTGTACTGATAGGCACAATGCACATGTCCACAGTGCTGGCTGCCGGAAAACCTGTGAGCCAACACAACGTTCACAAAGTCATTACGTTCCCACAGTGAACCAGATGATGATATCAACACCTGTACAGTGACTAAATGTTTACCGCCACTTTAGGGAAAAAAAAAAAAAAAGATAAAGCTTTTATGTGCAATTAGAAACATAACCTTTACCAAATCTTCTGAACGAGTGATTTTCAGCCACTTTCTTGCGAGGAAGTGAAATGTGACCTCTATGCGCATGGGGCCAAGCTTTAAAGGGCAATTTAGCCTTTTATCCTCGACTGATAAACACCCTCACAGTGACAGAATCATCTTCACGGAGCACAGAGCCATTATGGGCGACTACAAACATGTAGAGAAAAGCGCGATCTCATACCTGCCCACGCTTCCACAACCATGTGATTACAATTCACACTTCAGTCACAGCAATCTCCACCAAATTAGTTCCATTGGCTTCAGAAGCAGTAGGTAGACTCTTATTAAACTGTAACCCCAGACGTAATTCACTCATTTGCCCATGCTTTAAACCCTGCCAAATCAGCGCTCGGCACTCCAGGTTAACAGGCTGTGCTTTAATCAGGGAAAGGTTAGGCCTAATAGAAAGGTTTGAGTGTGCCTGTGTGTTATTTCCCCCCTCTTCACTCTCGGTGTCTGACTGGCCCAGCCTGCTGCAGATTGGCACTGCTTTAAAGAGGCCCATTTCCTGAGTGTTTACAGGCTGATTATAACCCTGACGATGATGACTGTTAAAAACCTCCAATTACAGCTCAAAACACACAAATAAACATTTGCACTGCTGCTGCCAAGAGCACCATCTGCTGAAGTAGAGAGAAAAAGGCTAAGTAATAGAATTTTTTTCCTCGCGCACCCCTCCGAGCCCTGGATTATCCCAAGGCTGCTTTTACAGATCACACTGCTGAGTTCATTAAGCTAACTGAATGGCAAATCCACTACCTTTTAGCGGCCGGTGGTAGTGCGAAGGACTTGTGCGAGGGCTTCAGGTGCTTGTGGCTGCTTCTTAAAGGGCCACTATCAAGGAAAAAGTATGTAGTGTGTCAATTCCCAAATGTTTTATTCAGTTCCCAGTTAATACAGTCCATATATGGTAACATGTATCACATTATGATATCAAAACTCACATAAACATTAGAAGTGGACATCGGGGGGGGGAAAGATTGAAATACAGGAAAAAAGATGGATATGGGCATGAACATTAATGAAAGCATTAACTGCCCTTTATATAATATATGGATTTAAAGACCATTAAGCCAATAGAAATAATATAATAAAAATAATAACAACAAAATTCAGTAAAACATTTTGTTACACGAACTTGCTATAATAAGTTTGGATGGTTTTGTCCTTCTCCTGCTCAGTTAGCATTTGGAAGTGATTTGCCTGACCGCATTCCCACCTGAAGCCCTTCGCAGTGCAAGACTGCTTGAAGGTAGCAGATTTTATTTATTGATTTATTTCACACTTTCAAAAAAAACGATCCCATTTCTAACCGCTCTCATGCATGCTTACACGCGCCCTCCGCTCTGCTCAACGCTGTATATGTTGCCCCCCCCCACCCTTGGGAGAGCGGCCCACCCCCCTGCTCATCGCCCCGGCTGTATCACTTTGCCTCTGGACAATTCCCACTTGCCGCGTCAGGGGGCTAATGGGCCGCTGCTATTCAGCAGCAGATTAAATATTAATATCGCCACGATACAGAGATTGCCGCACATCTCCCGTTACAATAGAGACACGCTGATCAAAGTGCAGAGCAATGGTGGGCGCATGAAAGCATTTAAGAGGCAAAACTGCGACTAAACACTACCAGGGAAGCTCTTTAAACATCAAACTGCGGCGGAGCGCGGAGATAAAGAACTTTTTCCCCTTTTGCAAGGGGGAAGGTGGGTGTAGACAAGTTTACAAAGCTGCTTTTTAGCATGAGTGTGCTCTCATTAGCGTGGAAGGCAGTGATGATCCTCCTCCTAGCCCCCCCAGCACCACAAACAGCCCGCCGCTCACCGCCCCCCCACCCCCAACCTAGATGTACCAGGCCGCATTTGCCCTTTTTATGAGTCCTCATTTTCCTTTTTTCTCCTCCTCTCTTCCCTTTCTTATTTTCCCCAACACGGAAATTGAAACTGTATCTGGGCTTATCTGCTGCCTCCCCGCGCATCAACTGCCGAGATGTTTAGACAAATTTTATGCATTATGCAGTGCAAATATCAAAACAGTTCTTGGCAGTGCCAGCAGAAGCCTCATTAAAAATTCCTTAATTAAATCTTCTTGCAAAATGTAATCAGTCCAAGGAGGGTTTTTTGTGCGCGCGAGTAAGTGTGTGTGTGTGTGTGTGTCTGTTAGTGCCGGGGCTTTGATTTGTGGCCTTCATGTTACGGCTTGGGAGACTAATCATTTACGCCACAGCCTCTTTGCCTTTTCGAAACGCTGTTTTTTTCCCCTCCCTTTAAAAACCAGAATAAATAAACAAATAATAATAATCACCTTCCCAGTGTCGCGACAAAATGAACACAGAGGCCGATACGGCAGTACACTGAATCTATCTCCATGCTTTGTCTGGATTTGTGAGTGGCTGTCATTTAGTTGATTCAGTGTCTTCATTTGCGGGAAGATATTGAAATTGAAAAAAAAAAGAAATGTTATCTGAGCAGCTAGTTTTCATAGAAGCGCTGCTGAAGAGGGCACAGCTGTGTGTGTGTGTGTGTGTGTGTGTGTGTGTGTGTGTGTGTGTGTGTGTGTGTGTGAACAAGGCCGAGTTGGGCTCATGAACAGCAGCTAATGTGTGAAATGTATTTACAAACATTTCTCGATGTTTGCTTAAGATTTCACGGACTTAGCCATCAGTATACATAGCGCGCGGCGCTGGCAGGTAATACGGCTCTGCCAAAGAAATTACTCACTCTCTTTCCTTTAATTCAATTAATCTTCCTTAGTTCATAAACCCTGCTTTCTCACAGGTTATTTATAGCCTGGGCACAAAACTTATTTTTGCCAATATACATCCAACTTTATTAAGGCATAAAAGATAGCTTCAATTACGAAAGCTTAAAAAAAACAAAAACAAAAAAACACGGCTCTAAATTTTTGGGGGAGGATGAATATCTGCGTACCTGGCGATATATTTCTGGTAGACGTTGACGTCCTCTGTCACAGGTTTCTCGGGAGGAAGGCCATTCCTGTCGCAGCACACAAAAAAGAGACGGGATTAATGGCGATGCACGTCGTCGTTAATAATAACAAACTGACACAATATTCACTTACAAGCTATTTCAAACTTTGCACTATCAATATACATTTTCTAGGGTGGAACAGCACTTTCATTCGGTGGATGCGACAGGGAGAGTATAGGCCCACGTTGATGCATGGCCTTCCAAAAATGAAAGCTGAGGGAAAAATGTTTCTGAATGCATAAATGATTCATGTGCGTTTTTAGAGAGTGCACAAATGGAAAGATGAAGTGATGAGGAGAGTCAGACAACGGCCATATGTGTTTGTGCACAAGTGCGCGTGCGTGTGTGTGTGTGTGTTTTTCTTCCCTCAATTGGCTGCGATTTGAAGGATGACTAAAGCTCTTATGGCATCTTGTTTCAGTGGCTGAACAGTGGCTGCTGATTTTCATGTTCTGAATGTGGCACGTTTCACACTAAACTGGCACTACAGCACGAGCGCGAGCGCGAACAGCTCCGTGTAGGAGTAACTGAGGACGTTTACTGATTTTTCTCAGCTTCTGCATAATAAAGCAGGTAAATTGTAAACAAGTGGTTTGGTGTGAAACGCTCTGTTCTAGAGAAAAACTGCAGAGCCACAATTGCTCACAGTGGTGGTGACAGGAACCCGACATCTGCAGCGTTCTGTACTTCTTAAAGTTCCCTCACAGAAAGCTATGACATAGCTTAGTAGTAGTGCATATGCTGGCTGATGCATGAGACATATGAGGCGCATGCTTTACGATAGGTTTGAGTCAAGACTTCTAAAGCCTAAGACTTCTAAAGACTTCTTCTGGGTCTAAAATGGTTGTAAGACATAAATAGCACCCCACCCCCAACCCGTTTGCTCAAATTTACCATTAGCATTATCCATTCTAAATATATAACCGTAGTCACATACAGATTCTCTACTGAATGAAATGGCTACAGTTACCTTGCAGAAATTGTGAACGCTGGTTTCTATCACTACCACTGTAAAGAACGCAGGTAAACTGCTCTACAATCCAAATCCGTCAATCACATACACCTCTCTGACCAACTTTGTTTACAAGGCAACGATTCAAATTAGGAACAATGGATCTGGGGGTTCCATTCCACAAAGCAAGATTTCCCAATTAGCCAGATAACCTAAAGCCAGTATTCAATAGGAACGTCCCTTAGCACTTTTTTTATTGGACAGGCTTGACTCTGGGCTTAAATGATCTGGCCAACTGAAAAATACCCTCATGTGTGTGTGTGTGTGTGTGTGTGTGTGTTTTCTTTTTATACATTTCAGGATGTTCACGCTGTAGCGATATACGCACCATGTTTGATTTCTTATAACTGGAAGTTTGAAACCTTTTCTTTTTGGTTATTGAAGTTAACATTAGGAATAGATTTATAAAAGTGAAGTACAGACACAGCTACAACATAGCCCCCGTAAACTAGAAAAGGCAAACCCTACCAGTTCTCAGGAGTTCAGTCACATTCTCACACTAATTAAACCACAAATTGTTACACGAAAAGAGGAAGCACGCGATGCCCAGGCCAAAAACACTTCACGTAGATGTCACAAACTCAGTATGTATTGGTTAGTCCCTCTAAGAGAACAAGAATGAAGTAAATATGAGGTGTTCCACAGAGAAACTGACCAAAGAAAAACGAGACTACGTGCTAAAGCGTATTCATTCACGTCCCACGGCGACACAGTTTTTACCAATAATATATCTAACTATGAGGTATCCCACTCATGATCTAAACATAGACTTCTAAGTCCTAATGGGTAATTCATTCAGTGAGGAAAAGAGCCCGCCATATATCAGTGCCAGGCCTGTGGTGGGGGCCGCTGTGCCTGCAGTGATCGAGTACAGCCGCCTTTAAGAGCAAAACGTTCAGTGGGCATCTGAAAATTAAATCCTTGATTAATTCCCACAATCACGTTAACATACAGCGCCGGCCCCCATACAGTACGCACCCATGGTGGGCTGATTACACTAGAAAAGGAGGGTGATTTCGGAACATGTTTCGTGTATGAATGTGCAATGTAGAGTAATCTTACTTGACTGAGGAGACGGTTCCAGTAGTGATGGAGTCAGTCTTGGAGAAGCTGGACTTCATGAAATCAGGGTTGAAGGTCAGGTGGCCTACCTGGTCCACTGGTAAGCAAGAGGGCCCTACAGCCCCAGCAGAAGCAGGAGCAGGAATCATGGGAGTGCCTGGGGTGGCCGGTGTGGATGGAAGGACCCCCGCTATTATAGGGTCATTCTTGCCAGGGATGAGCTTCTGGATGTTACGGATGTCGTATTTCGATGGCCGGCCCACTTTACCCGTCTTGAAGGCTATCGCGCCTCCCATGTCAGGGTTGCCCTCTCCTGGTTTGAAGAGGTGCAGGTACTTGACGTTCTCCAGGTCGTACTTGGAAGGTCTCTTGTAGGCATTACCATTCTGCTGCTGCAAGCTTTCGCCCATCTTCAGCTTCTGGATGAAGAAGTCGTATTTGGAGGCCCTAGAGGCCAGGTTATGGGAGGAGTTTCCAGCAGGGGCACTAAGCTGGGCTTGCTTGTGCTCCATTCCAGCAGAAAATATCTGACTCTCAGCCGCCGGGAGGCAGGAGGAGGACTGCATGAGTGTCGAGCTCTTCTCCTGGGTCATCTTTGAGTTGAGCTCATCAGGCTTGGAGTGGATGGGCCAGGGCAGGGTCTCTCCAGCCTTCAGCTTGCGGATGTACTCCTCGTACTTGGAGAAACGAGCCCGGCGCGTGGCCTCCTCGCTGCTCAAGGACGAGGGGTCTGAGGTAGCGGCTTTCAACTTCTCAAAGCTGATCTTCTTGGCCAGCTCGTCACGTCCCTGCTGGTCTTCATAACCGAACATGTGGAGGAACTCGTTCATGGTGCTGGCTGCATAGTCACGCAGAGCAGAGGCCTCACCTACACAGTGCAATAAACACAATGCCAACGGTAAACCAAATGGTGTTTCTTGATTCTGCTTGTCATATGGCAAACTGTGACCATTAATGCTAGGCCTTAAACATGAAAACTCAAAAACATATTTGCCATGATGCTATTTTCTGACTGGGTTCCAGCAGTGTGTTAGAGCCAAGCTGGGAGGAATTTACATGAGCAATATCTGGTATAGTCACAGTCAATGGTATGTACAGGATTTCCAGCAAGACTGGTGTGATGTTTGGGATGTACATGTAAAGCCTTCAGTTAAGCTCCTAAAGTCTAAATAATAAATACCAGTTGCTGCCCTGCATCTACCTAGGAGTCCTGATTAGACAATTGTACATTGATAAAGCTTATATAATAACATATAGATATTATAACACATACAGACTTTAAATACAACCGTAAATATTATTAATACTATTAACAATTGGTATATTACATAAATATATATTTTTTTCAAATAAGAAACAATTATTTATATAATGTTTTGCTATAATAACGCTGTTTTTCCTCCATATGTTTCTTATATAGTGTAGGAATGACTTATTGGTGGACACTTAAAAAAGTCCTGCACTTATTTGAGTAATGAAAGTTCACTTTTTCTTTCAAAAGTCCATTAAAACACACTGTCCTCTCCAAGGACGGAGCAAAACGCAGTAAATGTATAGTTTAATTGCATTATGTAGAGATTAATTCTGGCCCATTAACTTTCATCCAGGTTGGGCAGAGGGGTCAGGGAGACGAGGTGGAAGAAAAGGCTTTGGTCTGAAAGCAGTGCTCCTTAACCAGCCCCTGCTAAGTACATAGAGGCGATAATTTAGAGAGTAAGTGTGCTTGAGATTCAAAAACACTGTAAGGAGATACATACGCTTACGTTCATAAACCTGCCTCTAATATAGTTTTTGTGCATGCAAATGACTGGGGGAAAAAAAAGTCAACTTGTGCCAGTCTGCTTGTCAGGGGAGCTAGCTTGATGCATGCACTCTGCTCTGGATGACAACTTCACCCTGGTGTCAGATACACTCCTGGGAGTCCTGGCCTCTCCCACTCTCTCCTGGCCATCGGCCAGCCCAGCTCCAGACCTTTTCTTCATTTATTTGATTGCTTTTTTCATCGCCAGGCAAACGTAACACTGTCAGAGGTAACGTAAGCCATGGCCTTGGTAATTAATACCAAAATATTTCAGCTTTGGTCTCGTATGTCTGTGTTATTGCTAAATCGGTCGCTCCCCCTGCATTTCACATCTCCTTCTCAGCATGTAAAATAATCCCCAAATTTCCATCACAGCATCGGGGTTGCTCCTCCCCATGGCACATTACAAAGAAAGGTGATCGGGCAGATTGAAAGATCATGAAAAATTGAAGAGAAATGTTGAAGGCATTTTAGAGGAAATACCTGCTCGGTGTTCTGGGTACAGTGTTTGAAGGACACGACTGATCCTAATTCATTCTTCGATTGTTTAAGCATACAGTTTGCTTGGGTGACTGTACTCAGGTTCCTATCTTCTGAAGGACACGGATAAATTGAGCTGTTTTATGATGGCTATTCTGGGCTGCCAAAAGGCAACATGCAAAAACAATGCGTATTATTTAATTCTACAGTTATAATAACACTATAATTATCCTTTAATACATGGCCAGCGTGTTTGCTGGCTGCATAGCTTGGAGAATTTGATTCTGAGAGAGCAGGGTTTCACTCATAAATCTGGAATCCAGACACTGTAGCGTTTCGTATAGGTCAGGACTGCTTAGAGGGTGTCATGTCAGGTCATGCGATTTTACACAGCTTTAAAGTAAGGACAGGGCCTTTAATCTCTATCCCTGAACACTTTCCAAGGACACCAATCAAAGCCACTCATGTCTCTGAGCTTATTCCACCCATACGCTTTCAAACAGTGGGGAAAGTCCCACCATTTTCCTATAGAAATCCCCTTCTGCTACTCAAACGTTATCTATTATTAGCATTAATAGCTGCATCGTTACTAAAATCTGTATTAGCAGGCCCAGCAGCCATGTATCTACATGTTCCGTTATGCTAATGTTATCTATTATTCAATTTATCAGCTGCAGAGAAATTTTAGAGAAATCTGAATTGACTCTACAGGCCCTATGCATCTGCGCCTTCTGTAATACAAACACATTTTAGCTGCATCATTAGTAAACCTGTATTGGAAGATCTAACAGCTATGCTTTTTTGCACCCTGTTACTTAGATGTTATCTGCTATTTGCATTTACAGCTGCATCTTTAGTAAAATTTGTGTCAACACTTCCAGCTGCTATGCTTTTTTGCATTCTGCTATTTAAACATGATCTATAATTAACATTATACGCAGCATGCTGAGCAAAATGTGTAGCAACCATACGAGCTATGCTTTCTCACAATTTGCACGCAAACATCACTGTTGGCTATTTTAGCTGCATCTTTAGTGAAACCTGTATTAGCAAGCCCAACCGCTCTGCCTTTCTGCATGCGAGTACCTATCCATACTGCATACTCAATAGAGATTGAGCTAATAGCAGTGGTAGTACTGATATTACTAGAGGAGTGGTATTACTAGCGGCTGTAGCCGTAATAGTAATAATAGTAGCTGTAGTAACAGTAGAAGACATAAAAGCAGTAGAGTGCTGGTGCATGGCTTTTTGAGGGCTGGACGAGCTATCAATGTCAGTAGCCTGATTGGACTTAAACTGGGAACATTATGCCAGGACCTGAGAGCAGATAACCTTTTAAAACAGCATGTAAATGAGCTTTTCTTCTCCAGTCTTATCACATATCCTCCTAATGATGCCATGTGCATGTGGCCTGGAAGCTGTGGCTTTGGGGAAAGGTGCGATTTGCCTGGCTACGCTCCACGCCCTCCCTCTTTCTCGCTCTGTCTCGCTCTGTCTCGTTCTCTCATCACTGGAGGGTATAAAAAGAAGGACCCTTAGTCTCGCCACTTTGCGCTGCCACATTCCAGCCTGTGACACAGTCCTTGTCTATGTTTGAGGCAATTAGGCTACATTTTTCCTGCGCAGTGTGATAACAAAGGGACACTATATCTTTCTTTTGCTGGCCAAACATGGCCATTGAAAGTCAGGGGTGTGTGGAGGGGGGGTGTGTGAATGAAATGATTAGGATACACATGCAGAGGACTATATAAGGAATAAAAGGATGTATAGATAAAAGGTTCAATAGCTGAACTTCGCTATGCCTGGAAATGGTTTGGTACTGTAAATCAAGCTGGATGGGAATACAGTGCAAAAGTCCGACCACCTGTTCACCTACTTACTTAGTATCCGTCAAAACTGCCATTACGTGCATGTGGGTTTTTATTCCGGGTGCTATTTCTGAAGAGATTAGATATTAGATCATTCACAACAGGAGTTTCCAAACTGGAGTTCCAAAATGATTCAGATGTAAAAATGGGTCACTTAACAACTGAGTAAGACCTGGTAGACCACCAGAATCGTCACCATCAGATAAAATGTATGATGGGAGAAAACCAAGCTCCACTCTCGGTTCAGATCTGAGAACAATCCACAGGTGCTTCTGTCCATCTTTCAGCTGTGAGGACACAACGGTATATACCTGTGCTATGGGTCTGAAAGATGCTACTGGTGTTCTCAGAACGATGAACTGGCCAACCCCGAGTCCAGACCTCAACATCACTGTATCATGAGGAGCAGAGAATGCAACAAGCTTCTAAACTTTAAGAAGCGTGGAAACAATATCCCTGTGGATTCCTTAGAAAACCTGAAAGCAAGTCTCCTGGAAACAATGTGAGCTGCAATAAAACACAGTACAGATTGAAGGAGTGGTATGAGCTTTACTGTCGAAGCTTCCGTGTACTTTTCTCTTTAATATACCTCTTTCCCTATTGCTGAAAAATTAAAATGAACCCGTACTTAATGGCCGTTTTCACTGGAAACTAAATGACTGAATGGCGGTTTCTTTTGCACAATGCTGGGGATGAATGATAAAGCTAATTTAGTGCATTAAGAAACAGTTCTATTAAACGAGCCTGCTGTTGATGTATCAAAGATGCAACAGTAATAAATAAAACTAGAAATGAATGCATAACCTTTAAAGAGTCTAATTGCAAACCACAGTCATGGTCGAGCTCATCTGATCCGAAGCCCGTCTCTCTCATTGCTTTCATACTTTTCTTTTTACCGAACAGACTCCGCTGTGTGGCCTGCGTGCAAATAATGCGAGGCATTGAAGTGCTGTGGGAGAAGTATTCTGGGCTTTTGCGCTGATAGGGAATCCGCACGGTGCCTCCGTGTGAGGAGTTAAATGTTTTGAAGGTCGCAGTTTCTCTCATTGATCTTGCAATGTTTGTTAATTACATTGTCACTGATGTTGTGAGAGATAATTAAGCCACTATGTTTATATGCATAATTATGTGCGCGCCGCATCAGCCTTTGAAAGACAGCAGCAAGGAAGGGGAAAAAAATATTTTAATTGTGATCTGCGCAGTAACATGGCAATATAGATGCCCTAGTTACAATCAACAAAGAGGGAGGAGGGGGGTGGAGAAACAACAGCAGAAGAAAAGAGTGGAGTCTACTCACTGCTAGCCTTCAAACAGTTTGTCTTTGTTCGTGAGAGGCAAAAAGCGGTGTAGCCCACCGAAGGCAAAGGTGTAGCATGTTTCGCAAAACAAACTCATATTTACACACGTCTTTTTTCCACCAGCATTAAATAAATACAGCGTGGCTAATTAAAACCACGAAACGCCGGCTTTTGCTGAGAAGCCCTTCAGTAAGAGAGGCCACAGCTGCCGCTGCTGCTGCTACAGTGAGAGGAAAAAGAGAGGTAAAAAAAAAAAAGCACTAAAATGTGACACAAACAGGCCTGATGGAAAAAGATGAAAGGAAAAGATGTTCTTATTTTTTGCAACGTGAGGTGAGCAAGCAAAAATGCACCAGACTAACCAGATTTTAACTGCTATCTAAAAAAAGGGCGGCGACTTTTACTGTGTGCAAAACGGCCTTATCTCGCGCTGTTATCTGCTTTAGTTTGAGTGGTACTGCGCTTTGAGCACTACTGTACCAGTCTCAAAGTTCACCCAGTCGTTAAGGCAGTAAATGTTTGGTTTTGCTGTTTTTTTACTGTTATTGCCACTTCAGGGAAGCTGCCAACAAGTGTGCCATCTAATCAGCCTGATAGTGTCTCAGATACAGAGAGGAGAAAGCGAGGGAGAAACATAATACAGTTCATTTTCCCTTCGAGGTCAGGAGGGAAGAAAATGCACAACGCCGTTTAGCTTTTGTGGACAGGTGCTGTGTTCCTGTAACCAAAAAACAAGGGTTCTCGAACATATGCAGGCCGCCGCTCTGATACAACCAGGAGATATTTGACAAGCGGCCTGTTTGACTGTGTATTCTGTGTATTAGAATTAATCTCCAAACTACTACAGATCTTGCTAGCATGGTATTGGGCTCAGTAGCACCCGAGTTTAGTCAGCACAGAGAAAAATCAAAGCCTCTAAATGTAATCCAGAGTGTCATACGAAACTTAGCCTGCCGTGCCAACACTCTCGGCCTCGTTGCACACTATGCACATAGCACAATATTCTCAGTAAGCCTATTCTAAATGTTCATTTCTTGTTTCAGTAAACCACACAAGTTCCTGTTTTCCCAGTTCTGTCTGACTGTAGGGCCAATGGTGTCATTGACTACTCGTGTAGTAACTCTAGATTTCTCTTTCCAGCAGACAGGATCACTTAAGCCTATATGAATACGGCAACAGCTCCCTTTCCCCTGGCCCCTGACACTGTCAAATTGTCCTTGAGATTATACTTCTCCAAAGGGTAAAGGTAAGGTAAAACTAAACCAACACCGGCTTGGCTGGCTGGCATCTGAAGAGAGACATTTGAGTGCTAATGTGCTCTTTGCTGCTAGATCAGTACCCCTGGGCTGCACATTTTCCAGCTCTCTCTGCTTTAACGTATCCACTTCGACTCAGAAAGGGCTTGTTAATTAGCTGGAACAGGTGTATTAGAGCAGGAGAAAACACTAAACTCGGCCTACACAAGATAACGTTTGTTAGCCACTATTGTGATATTGACCTTTGCTGTACTGATATCACAAAAGGCTGCAATATGCAAAACTTGCCCACTCAGATGCCCAAGATAAGTTTCTGTGTCTGGATGAATCAAGACATTTACATGATCCAACAAGAATAAATCATTCTGGTCAAAATAATGCAGGCAAGTCACATCATGATATATTTTCCTATCCAGGTTGTGTAGTACTACATCAAACCCATATGAAAATGTTGTTACAAATACTAAAATAAAATGCTGAATAAAACTTCCAGTAAAGTTTCAGTATGTATAATATCAGGAGCCATAATTTAATCTCAGTATTAAGATTCCCAGAATTCTTATTTCTTTTTCTATCTGTTAGCTGTTATTTTTGAGGGGTAAAGCTGCTGGCCTCCACATGGCACCAATACAAACAAGTGTCCTTGGGCAAGACTCCTAACACTGCCTTCTTATACGATACACACTGTTCTTATTCTGTATCAGTTCTGGTTATGTAAGGTTTGTGTCTGAACATGTTATCCTCAGGGTTTGGATGTTTTTTCTTATTTTAGCTATTTGGTTATTGTTTATATTCATCAGTTTAGCATGTATTGCTATAGTAAGTTGTGTAGCTATTTAGTTTAGCAGTTCTTACAACTGAATAACTCTCCAGGTATTTCAGCAGTGTGTTCATAAGACGGCCAGGGGCTTATAAGTATCTTGATCACAGCTAAACGCACCTAATCTAACCTGATATTGGACAACCATATATCAGCAGGGACCTGCAAACTATTTAGCCATGCCACTGGGAACCAGTGTGCTAGGAAGAGACAGGCAAGAATGATACCTGGCGAAGAAAATGAGGCTTGGCAGTTGGGGGTCTCACTGGAGGGTGGGTAGGACGTTTCCTTGTGGGGACTGTCTGGAGAGTCCCTGTTGTCATTGTAACTGCCCTCGTGGGAGGCAGGTACGGCCTCGACTTCGTCCCCGTTGTCCTCTTCGTCGCTGCAGCCTTTGGGTTGGACCATGTAGACGCCCTCTGGTGGACCCTCATCCCCGCTGCCTGCTTTGGCCCCCCTTGGCTCGTCATCATCTATGGACGCCGGGTCGTCTGCATATTCGCCATTTACCCACTTCTCGATGGCCTCGCGCCGTTTCTGGTCATCCTCCAGGCTCTGGCCCAGGCTCAGGCCCTCCGAGTAGTCGCTGTCGGGCCGGTCGCCCTCTTCGTAGTGGGAGCTGCCCCGCTCGCTGTTGTCCGCCAGACTTGGGTCCCCCTCTGCATTCTGGGAGCTGCTGTCGTACACCACCTGCCGGCTCAGCTTGGCACAGATAGCGTTGAGTTTTAGGCCACCTTTCCTTTTGGCGGCCATCGTGGATTTTCCTGAGGTCTTTTCAGTGCATAAACCACTTTCAGCTGGTAATGAGAAAGAGAGAGAGAGAGAGAGAGGGAGAGAGCAGAAGAGCGCAATTTAGACCAGAATTGTTAATAACTGAAACAATTTTGTCAGTGCGCTGAATTGAGCCTTTTGCGTAGTTATGACACAAGATACAATTAAAGTGCTTTACCAGATAAGGCTCAACAAAGCATTCCAGAGAAGTGAGGCTGTTCATACATGGTGCTTACATACCATGTAACAATGGCTTTCAGCGAAAAACGATAAAGTAGCCTGACTGAAGGCTCAGTGTTGATTCTGCCACATTATTTTGTGAATAATACCCAAAGACACGCCTACAGAACAATAAGGAGAAAAAAGAGCACCGAGTCACATGCATACGCTACAAGTTACACCTGAGAGAGAGAGAGAGGACAAACCTCATCTACTCTGTCAGTGAGAACCTAGAAGCAACAACACAACTAGATCACAATCAGACCCCCAACGGTGCGCCAAACAGCCACTACATGGAGATTTAATCCTCAACATGACAGCGGAATAAAAACAGCCTGACATTGTATGCTCTCTTTACCTAAAGAGGCCCAGGCTGCTGCCAATGGGAGCTCTGCTCAGCCTTAACTCTGACAGCAGGGGGACATGAGTGGCGTCTGTGGAAGGCTCTAGAAGGTACGGAAAGAGAGCTTTTCAGGCAGCAGCCGCTGCAGTTCTTCCATCGCACCCTCACACTGCGCCTTCATTATAATACCGTCACCTTCATGCTCCGCTCAGCTCGGCTCGGCTCAACTTAACTCCTCACCGTAACTTACTTCTTTCTTTCGCTCCCCTTTTTTGTTTTCTGCTCTTTCTTTCTCTACCCTCCCCTCTGTTTTGTCCTCTCCCCTCCATTACTCTCTATAGTGCTCACTTCTTGTCTCCTAAAGTCATAATAGACCACATACAGTAGCGGGCCAGCAGATGCACTGTACAAAAGTCCCTCCGTGGACATTACCGGCAATGCACAGGCTCGGTGTCTAAAATTGTCACGCTGGTGGTCTCTTAAAGATTTTATCTCAGGTAGAGAGAGAAAGACATGCAGACGCACATTTCCTGTGTGCGCCCCATTGACTGCTGCAGTCCAAGAGTGTTCTGGTGGTAAGAGTCATCGTTCATTCAGCGCTTGTGTCATGGTGGCGATCCAAACACCAGATTTAAGGCCATGATGGTTACAAACTGTGTGACAGACACGGCTCGCCAATCAAGCAGTCCAACCGCAAGCGCATGCATTATTTTACCCTGCTGAGCTATCTTTAAAATCTATGTCTGTCTAAACCCCCAGCGTGTGGCTGTCCCTGGGCCAGTGCGGATCTGAAGCTGCCTTTTTAGGGAAGAATCCTCTCCCTGCTACCTTTCCCTCTCACAACCCAACCCAACCCAACACAACTGATTCACGATTTACAAAAGTTCATTTTTAATAGCTTTTCCAGGCTGAAAATCAGATGTGCTCTTTACCGTCCTCGCTGTGCCGTAAATGAAGAACAGTGAGGAGGGGTGTGCGGGGTGGGGGGACATTTATTTATCACAGCAATCTCAGGAATGCTTTTGATGGTATTTAGGCACTGTATGGCCAGAAGTGCTATTTCTGGCCTGCTCTCATAAACTCGTCAATACAAAGCTAGTCACCCGTTCGGCGCAATAACGAACGTTGAGACGGTGGGACAGGGGGTGGTGAAAAAGAAGGAAAGGACATACTGTTCTTGCACAAATACGTGCACCAGATGCACTAATATTGTTACGAAGCGGAAATCAGATTTACGAACCCAAGACGTGTGTGACGAATAAGCTGAGCTAATCAGGATTTCCCATCATGTCATTACAGTACCTCACAATTATGTGGCATTGTCTCCGTTTTCGGCCCTTTTCTTTTTCTGTTGTTTGTTAAAGTGACGTATGCGGCTCAAGGTTAAGCTGTTCTGTTAGGGCAGAGTCAGTGCCGTGGGGGGGCCCCGGTGGTCTCAGGCACATGCTTTCTCAGTTACCGGGTGTTGCACTCGGCCCTTCCTCCCTGAAACAATGAGCCGAGGAATTATGCGCGCTGAGTGCCGCGCTACCACACAGCGCTCGAATCCAAACACCAGCGAACGGCACACTTTCACCCTTCGGACAATCGCGGGAGCTGGGGTGAAGGGGTCACGCTGTAGAGGACAGCAATTTAGAACAAAAAAAAAATCAGCTGGAAAAACTATTAGGAAGTGGAAGACATAAATTCTGAAGTATTTTTTTCAGAACACCTCCGAAGGAAGATTGAGGTCATTTGGGCGTAACAGTAAAGGTCATTTTTCTGTTTACTGTGCCACTATTTCATGCTTTAACTACTGATTTCCTGAACACCGCAATCTAGCTTTTCCTTGTAGGAAATGACCCCCTGAGAAGTGATTTCTTTCCATTATCCACAATTTATGTGCATTTTTCTGTTTTAAGCTAACAGCCTCACACTCATGGTCAGTGTCTATTGATTCCTGAGATAATATCCGAATCTACAGAATCACCATGGACACGCTGCGTTCTGGCTCTCTAGAGCCTGGATTTTGAGGCGAACACAAAGACTTGGGGGTGCTCAAAGGCGTTCTTTGTCTGAAGTCAGGATCTGAGGTATTAAATAAAAGTGGTTAAGACATTAATGAGAGCTCAAAAAGAGCAGGCTAGGCCTTCGCTCATAGCTGCTGATTTAAATACACGCCTGCCAACAGAATTGCCTCTGCTTTCTGCCACAATGGGGATCTCTATGGTAACACTGCTGTTTACCTCCAGTCGTTTTTGTGTGCATGATAGCGTACGGCGTGATAAAATCAGTGGGGACGTAGATGAAAGCACAGTCTCTCCTGTGGGAGGCCTTCCACCCTCTCAGGGGAGCGGCATTCACGTTAGCAAAAATAGGTGTAACAAGCAGCAAAGCCCTATTAATTCTACGGCTCGACCTGCTCTTGCGAGTGCACGCGCGAGAGAGAGAGAAAGAGAGAGAGAGGAAAGTCTGCGATTCAGCCCGTCTCGGAGGTACTTGAGGATGCTCGTCCACCTTGAATCGTAAACGAAGCGGCAGGGATCATCATAACTAAAACCAAACTTGTTTTTCTTAAGCGGAGATGTTTATTGTAAGGCTGACAAGATTTTCGTGGAAAGAGTGCAGGGCCTGAACTCTCCCCCAGTAATTCCGTTACTGTATAAGGAGAAAAGCTTTTGCGCAAAATGCTCAAACTATTTTAAACAATTTCGACAATAAGAGCGAGAGAGGTCCTCCTTTTTATCTGCGAGGCCCGAGATGCACATCAAAGGCCTCGGAAGCCCTGCTTCTTCTCAGAAGTTTGACGCGGCGGACGCGCAAAATGACCGGGGAAAAAATAAAAAAGGTCTGAAAGGAGAGAGAACAAAAAAAAAAAAAAAAACAAAGAAAAACAAAAGCGAAGCCCTCCTGAAGACGGCCTGTCGCGCCTCTCCAGGCTCTCCACGTCTTGTTGTTTAATGCGGAGCTTCTGTTTATGTGCCAGAATGATATCATGCCCAATCAAGTGGTGTTTCAAATCCTAATAATGCTGTTGGAAGTGCATTATTTGTGTGAACGTGTGCTGACTGTAATCAGCCTGCCAGAGTGGGGAAGTGGCTGTTAATGACTGCTTAGATTGGCGTGTCCTGTCCTTTCCCTCTCTCTTCCTTTTTCTCTCTCTCTCCCTCTCCCTCTCTCTCTGACAGACAGAAATGCTAGGAGATGACATACACGTTCATCACCTGCAGTCAGAATGTTCTGGAAACAAACTAACTGGAGCCAGTTTCTCAACCTGAGCACGCATATGAAATATGTTCTTGTTTTCTGCTGAGCTACATGTGGTATGTATCCATAAAGCTAGAACTTGATCCTGCCACTTGCTTAAGAGGCATGCACTGGGGCAACGTGTGGAATTCAGTCCAAGTTTCAACATTTCTTGATTGACAAGGACAAAACCTCCGTGATACGGCCAGTCAATTAATATGAAATAGGCATGGGAAAGGGCTAGATAGGAGGCAGATTATTTTTCATTATTTAACATGCCTCTTTTTAACACCACCCCCTCCCCCACCCCTTCTCGCTCCTTCCTTTAAAAGCACGGCTATGAGATCGTAACCTGTTTGCCAGATTAATTGACAAGGCCAAGTTCCTGGAGTGTGCCCGAGTAGACTCTTTGGGCTGCAGTTTCTGAAAGAGCTGGAGAACCAAAACCCTGTGTGTTCACCCACTATGCATAATCCACACCCCCATCCACCCCCCACCCCCCAACAAAATGCACACTAAACTGGCACTTTCTGCAGTGATTTTATTTTCTGAATTTGCAGCTTGCAAAGGAAGGAAGCTGCATTCCTCCCACCCCCCCCACTCCTCGGAGGGTGCGTGCATGGGCCCAGGGAAGCCGAGTGGAAAGCCACTGATGGACCCAATCCTCAGACCCCTGCATCTGGCCCCTCTTTCATTTTTATTACACAAGAATAACAATAAGCAGGTCCGCGACCCCGTCTCCAGATTCCGCCGTATTTTTTCCAACACTCTGTGCTGATGCTCCAAATTTCCATTTTCTGCATGCATATTTAATTGAGTTTTGTCCCAGTGGTGCGGAAATGATTTGTTTTTTGCTCTCTGTTCACTTGACTCCTCTTCGGAGTCGGTAACCCTGATTAAGACGTTCGCGTTAATTTCCCAGTGCACACCTTTTTTTTGTGCATTAATGGTTCTGATCGTCTAATTAAAACTTCTCAGCTTCGCTGCTGATCACCGCTCGTTGTGCTTCTGACCTGAAGTTTTAATTGCCGCGTCAGAGGCGATAATAATAATTTCTGGGTTCTGATGATTAAAAACAATGCCATTGCCAACTGCATTTTAAAGGAAGAGGAGTCAGAGAGAGAGCCTGGAGTTTTGGGGGTTATGGGGAAGGGATGGGTTTTTCGAGTTGGTGTTGGGTGGGGGGGCCTTGGGGGTGTGGTTTTCCCCCCAAAGGAGGGCACAGACGGAATATTCCCCTTTTTTCATCCCCTCGCTGGTTTTGATGGAAAAACAGGTTTGTTGGGATTTACTTTTGCTTTCACATGAAAGCAGCCCAAGAGCCGCGCAGATGGCACACGGATACGCACACAGCTGGTTTAGCTGGTTGTTCTGAAAATTAGGGCAAACAGAAGTTAAAACGATGACTATGACGGAAAAAAAAGAATAATAATTCCATAAAAAACGGTCTCCAGGATACGGATTAAAGGATACAGGGATTCCTGAGTATCACTTGCACCTGAATTGTATGAGGTATTATGCCAAAAGAGTATCTGATGGCGAAAAGAAAAGCGGCGCTGTGCTGAATGCAGTCGGGCCATTAGCATGGCGAGGTTACGGCCCAAATAAGATTTGAACTGACACTGTAGAAGGATGCTGAAACTGTTCGTGCCTGTTTCAAAACCTGCACGCATGCACACGCGCTCCATCGCACTGTCCTCTTTTATCGGATGGATTCTAATGGATTTTTTAGATTCTGCTGCAGGAATCAATTTTAGTATGAGGATACACATACAGACAAAACAATTACTCTCCAAATAGAAACAGACTAAACAAGCTCTCGTTCTCCCGGACAACTAACATTTCAAGTCACAAACTGCGGACACACAAACACACCCACACACACAAATCAGTTTTATTATTAATCAGTTTGCACATCTGCAGTGTGTGTGTGTGAGTGTGTGTGTGTGCGTGTCTGTGTGTGTGTGTGCGTGTGTGTGTGCGTGTGTCTGTGTGTGTATGTGTGTGTGTGTGTATGTGTGTGTGTGTATGTGAGTGTGTATGTGAGTGTTTGTGTATGTGAGTGTGTGTGTGTGTGTGCGTGAGTGTGTGTGTGTGTGTGGTGTGTGTGTGTATGTGAGTGTGTAGGTGTGTGTGTGTGGTGTTTGTGTATACGTGTGGTGTGTGTGTGTGTGTATGTGTGTGTGTGTGTGTGTGTGTGTGTGTGTGTGGTGTGTGTGTGTGTGTATGTGAGTGTGTGTGTGTATGTGAGTGTTTGTGTATATGAGTGTGTGTGTGTGTGTGTGACTGTTTGTGTGTGTGTGGTGTGTGTGTGTATGTGAGTGTGTAGGTGTGTGTGTGTGGTGTTTGTGTGTACATGTGGTGTGTGTGTGTGTGTGTGTGTGTGTGTGTGTGTGTGGTGTGTGTGTGCGTGTGTGTGTATGAGTGTGTGTGTATGTGTGTCTGGGTGTCTGTGTGTGTGAGTGTGTGTGTGCGTGTGGTATGTGTGTGGTGTGTGTGTGTGTGGCTCTTTTTTCCTATCAATAAAGCACTTATTGCTTTTAGTCTAGAATATGACCTTGCATTGTGTGCTGTCTTTGAGCCGACCTTGAGGGACCCTCTCTGACTTTTCTAACGCTCTCTACCTCTCTCTGTCTCTCCCTCTCACTCTCTCTCACTCAGACAGGAGCCTTCAGCCAAGTGCAATACTCCAGCCAGGGACCGCCATGACCAGCACAAACAAACAAGCCCCCAAGACACAAAGGCACGCACAGACACACAGCGTGCAGGACAATGGACAGAAAATGCCAGTGTATATTTTTAAGCGCAAAGCGGAAGAGGAAATATGCTGTTATGGGTGTAATTAGGCAGCGAAAGCACAATTCGAAGGACAAATACACGGCTAAAAGCTAATCATGAGACAAAGTATTTATAATCGGTGTTAAATACAAAGGAAGAGAAGCTCGGCGGCTGCAACAGCAGGCGGGGTGAAGGCTGTCAGTGACCCCTAGCTAATTTAACAAGCTCAAACTTTGAAGTCGCAGAACTTTAAGATGAAGATTGGGAAACGTGGGACAGAACTTTGGGGACAAGGTTGTTCAAATTGAACAGGAGTTCTGACAGGCAGCTGGCATGATGCATTAAATGAAGTCTTCAGCCCAACTTGTCCAGGCGTCGACAGGACTTCAAGAACACAGCTGAGGAACTGGGCTTCTGCTTAGCAGAATTGGGGTTTCGAGTTTCCCACACAGGACACTTGCTACGCTTATAATGTTGCACGGTTTGTTTTTTTGTACACTTCTACTCCAGACTGTCTGCAGTGACAACACTTCTTATCACTTCTGCATGAGTGAAGTTGTGACATCACAACCATGTTTAGTAATATAGCAGCACCTAAATATGCTTTATTTATTCTCATGATGATATGGGCCCTTTAAAACGCAGTCACCTCAGCAGCGCTTCAGCTGGAGCAGGTTTGAGCGCGACCCTGGTGGTGGAGGTTAATTAGCCCAGTTGGCAGCTCCGGGGGCATGAGGCTAGGTGGCTGGCAGCAGGGTTTGGCACCGGGGCACGGCCAGGACGCTAGGGGAGAGCCTCCCCAACGCCTCTTAAGGGCCCTTGAGCTGATATCGGCACAGATTAACTGCTTGAGTTGTATTTTTGTCACGAGGAGCCGTGCTCAGTGCGGAGGTGGGAGGTGTGGGTAGGAGGGGTGATTGAGAGGGGGAGTCTGGGGAAGACTGTAGAGGGAAGACTGTACAGGGAGGAGGAGGGGACGGAGAGCGGGGGTGAGGTTCTTCCACAGTGAGGCGCGGCGGCAGAGGGGTCGGTAAGCTGGCGGTGCCGCCCGGCCCAGAGTCTGTCACTCAGAGTCATTATCTGTGGGGATATATTTAATTTAGCAGTTCCGGAGCCACACTGCTGAGTAAGCCAAGCCACCATTAGGGCCCGTCCTCCAGGGGGAAACACAGCACAAGCCGCTCGATTAGTTATCAATTAAGAGTGCAGAAACCTCCACCTGCCGTGTGAGGGAGAGAGGGGGAAACAGAGAGGAAGAGAGAGAGAGAGAGAGAGGAGACTAGGTCCTCCCTCGGCAAAAAAACAAGGTTGTAGATGCACCTTAAAAGGAGATAAGATCTCTCTCTCTCTTTTCCCTAAGACTCAATCTCTCTCGCTCTCTTTCCATGCCCCTTTGCTTTCTTAGCGTCAGGTTAACCTTGATATGAAGCACTGTCACCCTAGATAACATCAATCATGCCAAGCCCTCTCAGATAACCCCAGTGCCCAACCTAAAAAGCAGCGTGTTTAGATGTTTAGACACATCCCCCCTCCTCTCTCTCCAGCATATGAATTCCATTACGGCGAAATGAGTTGTGGCATTTCTTTAACAAGACTCTTAAGACATTTTGACAGCCTATAAGGCACTTTGCCGTTAAAAAAATTAAATAAGGCAGAGCAACAAAGCGCCCTGTGAGAGTCGCGAGTTGACGGGCGGCGTGTCTCCGGAGAAACTCTGGGGTGGTGGTGGGGGGGGGTTGGATTAAAAAAGGGTGGCCCCCTTTTCCCTCGCAAACGTTTCTGGCCCGTGCGGAATGCTTAATTGATTTCCAAGGTTACTCCTCAAATTTGTTTTTCAGATCCCCTGTGCGCAGCGCTTTCTTAAAGTGACTCCCCTCGAATTCGGGCCGCAGTTTTATCGCCCGCCTCGTATCCCTGTGCCCTTTCCTCCAGACGAAGGGGAGGAGGTGACATTAAGTAAAAAAACTGCATTTCCAGACAGGAAGCCTTCGCTGACAACATCGATCCCAGGCCACCATTAAAACATTTGCTCTGCTTCACAGACTTTGCCGTTTTTTCTCCAACCCCACAACCGCACACCCCTGCCCCCACCTCCTTTTACTCATTTTATGCACAGAGGAATGAGTCGCAGGTGTCCCCTAAACGTCTGCTGCATCAGGTACACGGCTAAGGACTCAGGATTGCAGAAACCCTTGGTGCATCCTTCTTCTCAGGGAACTGAGGACAGAGCACCATACCGTATATTTAACCTCTTAAACTGTACTAAATATCGCCTACTTAATCTTAAGGGTCATCATCACTGTTCAAACAAAACCTTGTTATGTAACTTGAAAGTCCACTTTACATCAAGTCAAAACTTGGTGATGAATGCTCTGATACCGAAGGGGTTCAAAATGACTTTGAACACGTTTCTAAAGACCCAAAGTTGTGGTATGACAGCGGCATTATTCTGAAACTGCTAAATAATAAACACCTACAATGTAAATTATATGTAGGTTGTAGTCGTTATGGCCGCATGAGGACCTTTGCAGTTTAACCTTCTGAACTCTAGGATAGGGCTGAGAACATTCGATTTGGCCCACATGACATCTACACTAACCACTAACCCCATTTTCTGAGAGAACACATTGTGTACGCTAAACAACCTTCAGTGGGTAAGTTTCCAGGATACGTCTGTAAAAACTCGATTTGGAGCCTACCAACCTCACTGACTTGTACAGGCCACCCAAGCCATAAAGGTTAGCCACCTATGCTATAAGCAGACCATGCAGTTATGCATCTTAATATGCTCTATGAAGTAGCTGGGACTCCTATGAATCCAATGAAAGTTCTAGAGTTATGAAAGTCAGTATGAAAGTTGGATCCATGTGGTCCACTGCAGTTGAACCTTAAACTCTGGGCTTCTAATGCATCTTAATTTACTGCTTTGTAACATCTATGAATAATTACGTAACCCTTATGAAACTAAATGTAGGTTATGTAGTTAGGAGAGTGAGGAGTAGAAGTGTGCTGCAGCTGAAAGGGCTTGAAACTCTCTCTATGTACGTTTGCTTCCATCTGCTTCCAAGTTTGACGTGTTTTGCATTAGTCCTGCAACTGAAGCGATGGATGTTAGGAGAAGCTGGATGGCCCATCTCGCAGGCTGCCCCCCTAGCATGCACCAAGACAGGTTAGCAAAGGAGAGCATGGTTAGAGCATGTTTATATACTTGGGTACTTTCCACTACTGTGGCCTCTGGCTGTAGGTCATGTCTAATGCACAATGGTATGTTGGCTTCTTTGTCCATGATGGCTTAGGTGTGTGGAGTTTATTCACCACACACTCTCCCGAACGTCATGACTATGAACCATGCAGAAGTACTCTGACGACTGCTTTTTATCACTTGCAGGAAAAGGCGAAATCAATCATGCTTTAAATTCGACATTTGTTGTTGCTTACACGTGTCAGGTAAAAAAAAAAAAAGATTCTCAAACTGCCTTAAAAAGGTATTTTCAAGTGTTTTGTAGAACATGAACTGCGTGGCGTGTATCTGACAGAGAGATATAAGTGCTCTTTATAAAAAAGAACACGAGCTTGAGGAGGTAGAGAGCTGCTTTACTGAAAGTGTGTGCTATTTTGGTCAGAGAACACAAAAGGAAGTGTTGCTGGCTGACTCAAACAAAGAATCTGCTTTTGATAAAACCACAACAGCTTCTTGTATATTCTACACTAAAACATTTTGGTTTCCTGATTTTATCGATGCAATAGACCCTAAACGGAAACAACACAACAAGTAAACAGCACAACAGCTTTTTTTTTTCTTTACCGGTGTCACGAGAAAAAGAAAGAAAGAGAAGAGAAAGAAAGTAATGTTCAAGTGGCAAGTGGTGCTGGTGTCAAAAAGCTGCGAGAAGAACAATATCATTAACGCTGCCTTTTCCATTGACCTAAATGACATGAATGCACTGAAGCTTATGATGAGCTCCAGACATGGGCAGGTTGCAATTTTGCATTTGGGCACCATTAGAATTCTCCTTATTATTATTTTAAAGTGAAAACGGATACTCCGTTGAAGTGCAAATTTGATGAATTACTGTAGCAGATTGCTGTTATTAATTATTAAAGCCTATTTTATAAATATTCAGGTCTGTCATGCATCTAATAATGAAGGCTTTGGAGAAGGTTACTTCCCGTGCGCATCCTAATGTGTCAGAAATATCACTTTTAATCACGGCTGTGTCAGGGTTAGCATCTGAACTCTAAAAATACAATCAGCCGCGCCGCTACACTCTCTCTCTGCTGCTCTCCATCGCTCTCTCTCGCTCGCTCGCTCGCTCTCGCTCTGTGTCTGTGCCCACTAAGCCCGAGTGATACTGAAGGCCCTTCCTGCATCATCAGAACGATGATTTGAGGGGGGAGAATAATGCATCAATGCTGATCTACCTTCTGGACACACCTAGTCCCAGCGCTAGTGCAGCCATATGGCGCGATGCATATTCATACGGCTCAGTCTGCTTAAGCAGTACTTCATAAACTTCAAATAAGAAGAAGAAGAAGAGGAGAGGAGGAAGGGGATTAAAAAAAAAGAAGAGATGAGAGGAAAAGCAAAGGAAAAAGTTTCCCCCCCTCTTGCGATCCCTCCTTCTCCTTTATTCTTTCTCTTTCCGGCTTCTTTTGTCTCGGAGATGAGGATGGAAGCTGAAGGTTGATCCCAGTGTGTGTGAGTGTGGGTATAGCTGGTCTCGTTCTGTGGATAAACTGTGCTGTCAGGTGGGCTTGCCGCTCTCTCTCGCCCAGCAGGGTAAATTTCAGGCGAGAGAGCGATGGGGAGATTAACACTGTCAGAACTGCAACACTAACCCTTCATTATCAGAGCACCAGGGCCTGCAAACACATACACTCGCTGGCCTCCACTGCCTGGGCACGGAGCTAGTAATTACCAAAGCAACCTCTCAGTGGGTTCCTCTCTTTTTACCTCTACGGCTTCTTCTTTTACGTCTGTCATCCGCTCCCGTCTTCCCTCGCTTTCTTGCTCAAACTCTCTCTATGTGCTCGGTTTCCCGCTCGCCCTCTCCCTCTCCTCCACGGCTGTAGCGTGGTGCCAGTCTTTTGCCAGGCCGGTGTGACACACTTGTCGCCGTGCCAGGCTGCAGTAGCAGCGTGTGCGTGTGCTGTATTAAGTGGCGCTTTATCAAATTAGTTTGGTACCCAGCTGATGCGTAATAAAGGTACAGTGGAGCCCCCGCTGCTTCCCAGACATCAATTCTCCGAGCAGGAGCCAAAACCAAGGCCTGGCACCGGCAAAGGCTCGCACCACTCCTCCTCCTGCTGATCAGCTTATGGCCTCCTCAAGCCCAATAACAACACAGGCATGGAGGCTTTCAGTCAAGCCTGTGTACATCCACACCGGCAGACCGCACCCAGGAAGCCATCCCCCAACTAACAATGCAGCCAGCAGCCAGGACTGTATTAAACCTCAGTAGTCGCAGTCTACAACAGCGTTAACAAAAGCGTGGTGTAGTCTGGGGTCCTTTCTCGCTCATAGCTCACTGGAACAGGCAAAAACGTGGATCATTCCAACTTACAGGTGATACCACATTTGTGTTAAGATAATGCATTATGGTTTGATCAATATCCTTTTCTTCATGCTGTGTTTTGTCATTGCTTCACACAGAAACATTAAGAAGGCAGAATGTTGTGCTGTGCATCATTAATAAGCAATTACATGATAAGATATGACTAGCATAGCAATACATTGTAATACTACGTATTAAAGAACACTCAGAAAAGTATAAACTGCAGGTTTTCAGGAGGCACTGATGCACACTGTAATAAGACCATCTGTCTTAGTTTCTTAAATGCAGCCAGTTAGACTAGAGTGAAGTCAAATAAACACGGGCTAAAGTTAATTAATAGCTAGCTAATGTCTAGCTAAGTGCAAGTCATAAGGTCCAGGCTACAACAAAACTATGAAAACCCTAAAGTAGCTGACTCTCCGTCAGCATTTCCATTAAGCTAACTATTATTCCACCTACATTGCTCACATTGGCCCCCTAGTGGCTGAGGTCCGGATCTGTAGCTCTCAAATCCTGTGTTAATGCAGCACGTTACTGTAACAGGTAACTGCCAAGGATGAAAAGCTCGGCGTGGCAATGGAGGTTTATCAGAAGCAGCAAGAAACGCTTTAGTTTTGGGCCTCGCTTGCCTGGCGTCTTTATGCAGGGTGAAGGCCTGCTGCCGCACATTTTCTGGCATGTCGTCTATTTCAAAGGCGCCTCTTCGTCTGCCGTTCTCATGTGGCGAATGCTCAGTAGTGGGGAGGACGGCTAGATCAAACAGACGAATGGAACAGAAGAGGAAAGGGGACAAACTACCTGACTAAAATTTCTCCCAGCACTTTGCCTTTTTACGCAAATGTAGCAACACGCAGGGATCCAGGAA
This sequence comes from Prochilodus magdalenae, assembly GCA_024036415.1. Classification (NCBI taxonomy): domain Eukaryota; kingdom Metazoa; phylum Chordata; class Actinopteri; order Characiformes; family Prochilodontidae; genus Prochilodus; species Prochilodus magdalenae. The sequence goes on along the minus strand of JAMWET010005185.1, from coordinate 494,707 downwards.
CGGGATAAGAGGGGAATTAGACTTCAGAGGGCTTCAAGCCTGGCAGGGAGAACAGAAAGGTAGCGGCAGGCGGATCACAACCAATCAGGGGATTTTTGTAAGATAGTACCATCACAAATTGAACGCCAATGTTTTGGCAATAAACAGGAATGACAAATTTCAGTATCTTGTGTAATTGAAACGTGCCTTGATATACACGGTTCCAGAACCTGCTACTTTTACCACAAGCCGATGGAAATTAACGGAAAGCCTACGTTTGCTGAATGCAAACACTCCAAACACCATTTCTTTGTGTTTCTAATACCGAATCCAGGCAAACACACTCTGTATCCTGTTGAATTTCTTCTGTGAACACACAGCTTGCACTAAAAGTGGCTGGTACACTCCAAAAGTTTCCGATTCGTAACTCGGGCTGTGCTAATTTTCTGCCTTCCTGCCATCTTGATCAATAAGCGTAATGCTTTCGGCCATGAATGAATTTGCATTGTCACAAGACTGTACTGTAGAAACTGAGTAGGCGATGAACATGCTCATAACTTTTGCCACAAGGCAAGTGTTACTGGGCTGTGGTAAGAAGGGGCTACGCTTGAACAGGTGCCACTAGCCACTTGTTCATTCAGCGACAGGGGCCCAGCTGTCAAAAGGCCTAGTTTCCAACTTAAAACAAGTGGCTGAGAAAGAAGACACCGAATTCATGTTCTTCAGAGCAGGCGAGGGTTGTTGAGCAAGTGGTTTCGGAGTAGCTGAGAGAGTAATCTTAAGGGTTTGACTGAACAGAAACAAAGACAAACAAAGCTTCTCTCTGCAATATGAGTTGAGTTAGCCAGAGAGTTAGTGGATGAGTTATGGCTCCTGGGCTGCTGGGGAAGCTTGTATTTATAGGGGGACTGAGTGAGTGTTAAATCCCTGCTAAGAAATAAAGTCGTCCCTGGGCGAACCGGGGGAAACATTTCACTCAGTCTAAAAGGTGGTTTAAAAAAAAGGGCCATTCCTCTTCTGAAGGGAAGCGCTATTCCTTATTCGTGCGCAGAGGAAAAACATATATAGAGAGACGGAGGGGTATCAGATTCAAGGCACATGAATCTTTAAACTGTATTTCAATGTTGCTGAATAACTCTCAAGGCAAAGATTCTCAAGGGAATGTGGGAGCTAAAGGAGGAAAGAGGCTGATTCCTCTAAAATTACACGCCATTTCGGAGGGATCTTCCTCAAATGCCTGCAAAAGGCTACACTTGTTGAAGTGTTGTTTCAGCTCAAGAGATTTGTACTAACCCGCTGCCTCCACATCGTGCCAGAAACTTGCAATTAAATTCAGAATAGATTCCAGTAAAATGCAAAGACTCCTGACCCCCACTCTCCTCCTTTCGGCTCCTCCCCACCGCCCCGGCCAGTAATCACAATTATTCCTTAAAAAGGCTCTATTTCTGCATTAAGTTAAAAGGCCTATATCTTTTTCTTCCCCTCTGAGTCAGGGCAAGCCTCACTTACCCTAAGTATCTCAATAAATCAGCAGTTACTGTTAACATGTACTCCACAATTCAGTCATCAATCTCCCGAGGCTCAGAGTGAAAACAGGGGAAATGTCTGCTTAGTAAAATCCAGTGTGACCATACGTCCTCTTTCTAAAGGTCCTCTTCTTTTTCGGGATCTAGAAGTCATGTCCAGATAGGAGGTTTTAAATGTGTAGTCCTGTGTATTCTACAGTCTGCTTTGTGCCCCCCTTGTGCCACCCCCCTGACCCCTAGTGTCCTCTTTTAAAAGTCTCTCACAAGTGTGTGCATGGACGGAAACACTACCACACTAACAAACGTGCATCTCCACACACACACACACACACACACACACACACACAAACAAAACAATCCACCAATCCAGCGGTTGCCAGATCTCACTACAGAAACATAAACCAAATTCAATTCTGACCTCACCTTTCACTGAGGGCTCAATTTCGCTGGCAACCAAAACAAATCAACACAGGTAGATAAAACGAAACAAGCTCTTCTTCACTCTCTCGCTTCTTCTTCATCTGCAAGTCGCTCTCGCTCCTTGGTCTCGCCGTTCAGGCCCACTCTAGGCCCATTATGGCCTGCTCCTCTACTCTCCATGCTGAAACTTTAGAGGGCCCGATGCAAATGTGTGTTTAGTTTCAGCGACGCTGTATTTATTTAACAAAAGGGAAAGCCTAATTGAGAGCTGGTCTGGATTAAGCCAGAAACAGAAGACATCCGAGCCAAAAGTGGCAGCGACGGTGTTCCTACATACTCCGCAAAATTGACAAAGCGTTTTTCGGAACATCTGTATCTAAACATACCGGGCGAAAGCTCACCCAGCGCTAGCAGGAGGGTCGCTTAGCTGGGCAAATAACACCACATGTCAGCTAGCTGAGGAATTCTCTGTGCCATCCTTTCTCACAGGCCTGGGTAGTAATTAAACACAACAAATTGAGAGGAAAAAGTACACAACAGCTAATCCAAAACCAACATGGAGAGCAACGGCAGGAGATTAGACACCAAAGAAAATGCTTCATTCTCAAGAAGTCTGAGTTTATTAAAGTATTACTGCTCATACGCCAGAGCTGTGGAATATATGCATGGTGAAGAGTCATAAAGCCCATTCATCAAGCCCAAAATATCAACAGTTGACAAACCAAAATCCACCAAAAACTGAATAAAAAAGTTTTCTATTTTTTAAAACAGACACTAAATTACTATTCCCACCTACTGTACTCCAGAAAACATGACACTGTATGGTCAGATATCGCTGTAGCAGTGGGACGGCCTGCGCTGGAACTGGTCCCACTGCCTCTGACATCACACCCTCTAACACCCACCCAGCACCTCAGCGCAAGTGTGTGTGTGTCTGCGTGTGCGTGTGTGTGGGTTGTCTGTTGCGAGTCTTACCTGGCAGGAGCTGGCCCTCCTCTCCCTCTCTCACCTCTCCCTGGCGCTCTGAAGGAATTCTCTCCACAAAGCAAGGCATTTTTCCCCTGTCTCCCCACACGCCTCCACCACAGCTAGGCAAGCTGCACTCGCCCTCTCTCTCTCCTCCTCTCCCTCTCCCCCTCTCCCTCTCTCTCACTCCCTCTCTCTTTCGTGTATGCAGCACAGATGTCAGGGCTGCGCGTGTTTACCCACTTTACCAGTAGGGGTCCTTCACCACCCTCCGCTCTCCACAAGCCGCTATGGAAAAAAGCAGGCCCAGGAGAGCGAGAAAAAGAGCCAGAGTGAGTGAGAGAGCGAGAAAGAGAAAGAGAGAGAGAGAGGCCACTTAAGCTGCTCTCGCGCGGCCGGAGCGCGTGGCTGCCGGAGCCGGACGAGAACAGGGCAGGCTGGTCCGCTCCACTGGGCTCCAGCCTCTCAGATTGAGTTACACAGAGTCAATGAACGAGCGGCAGTCAAGGGCTGGGTGAGCGGCGTGGACAAACAATGAGAGAATGAGAGAGAGAGAGAGAGAGAGAGAGAGAGAGAGAGAGAGAGAGAGAGAGAGAGAGAGAGAGAGAGAGACAGGAAAACCCTCATGCTAGATGATGTCAAAGTAATATTTATATTTCACAGTAAATTCAGACAAATTGATGCATCCTCTTAAAAGGAAAGCCACCAAATTAAGAAGTAAAAGTTCCCGAATTGTGAAGTAAAACATAAAAGTAAAAAATATTTTTTTTTGTAAATAAAAGCAAAACAATTTTAACTACTATATAAAAATACAACCAGTCAAATTTTAGACTCCTGTCTAGAACTAAAACCCACCAAACACTGGACCACTACACAAATCCAAACCCACCAAATATTAGACTACCATCTAAAAGTAACACCTTCCAAAAGTTGGGCTACTATGTTAAATAAAACCCACCAAATATTAGACTACCTAACCTGCCAAATACTGGACCAGCATATTAAAGTCTGACTACTACATAAACGTAAGACCCAACAAACTTTTGGACTACTATATACAAGAACATTCCAGAAACTTTTATATTATAAAATAATAAACAGCACCAATTTTCAACCTTACTGCCCTTTACCAATACCCCCATGTGTAAGAAAATAAAACCCATCTTATCTGTTGATTATTATTACTGTTATTATTAATAATAATATTATGTATTCTGTGACAGCTGTTACTTATACTGGAATTATTCAGCTTTAAACAGTTAACTTTACTCTGCTTTGGCAACACTGTTCATTGCAGTCATGTCAATACAGCTATTTTAAATTGAACTTGGTCGGGAGAGACACAGAGAGAGAGGCATGGCTGCTGTTGACACTGATAACATATGCTGCAAACTCCTCACTCACTATACCGAAAGGAGACAGACGCCCTGCTCTCACATTTCACCCTCTCACTCCACATTACACCTCCACTGTCTCCACTTCAGATCAGAGATTTGAGGGTTAAAACAGAAAACAAATTAGGTGAAAAAGAAAAGAGAGAGAGAGAGAGAGAGAGAGAGAGAGTCATTGACACAAGGCTGCTAGATTCGAAGGCTCTGGGCTATTCTTCAGCAGGGAATTTCTAGTTTCTCTCCTACTTGTGGGCCACTTTTCACATTGCAATATTAATGCTGGGGCGAGTGGCTGGCCCTTGCTGAAGCCTGACCGCACCTCCACACTCGCTGATGACAGCTTTCTCTCTCTCTCCATCCTAGACGGCTCGCTCAGACAGAAGAATTTGAGACTAAGCCTCAAATTAATATCATGAGCTGGACCGCCCCAAACTGCACATTACTGTAAGTGGAAGGTTTCAAGGGTGAGCTGAAAAACTATTATTCATCAAATACTAGGTGTGCCTGTCCGGGGGAAATAATGTAGAATGAGAGCAGAGACCGGCTGCCCAGCTCAACTGAGAGGATGAGCAGTGTGTGTGTGTGTGTGTGTGTGTGTGTGTGTGTGTGTGTGTGTGTGTTTGTTTTCATATATTTTACTGACTTTGCAGGAAAAACAGGGCCCTGACTTTGTAAAGTGTTTTGTTTTGTAAACTTTGTCAAATGTTCCGTTTTTAAGACCGAAAGGACAAGACCGTTTCTCAGTGGTCATTAGGAACACGGCTGTTCAGGTTTAGGCTTGGAAACATATTACATATAGTGTGTTATACATAAAATACATATTGGATATATCACTGTTATTATCTATAGGGAGCTACATATCATCACTGTTGGAACAGACTCTTGCCTCACTATTGTATTTATACTGTATATGCTTTTATCTGAACATTTTTACAATTTTATTTAGAATTAGATTTAATTGAGTGTTAAACTTTCATATTTAGAAATGGCTTTGTTGTTTTGACCTCTGTTCAAAAACGGGCTTTTTCCTTTTTCTCCTGTTTCTTATTCAATATACAAACTTTTATGATATACACAGTACATATGGGGATTTTTCTATAATATATGTTCTATATACTCTGTAACTCCATACATGTAATAATATTCTGCCATATATTCTTATTACATAAAGTGTGTGTATATATATATATATATATATATATATATATATATATATATATATATATATATATATATATGGGTGTGTGTATGTCGCTGTATCTCGTGTACACAGTGCCCAATACAATCAGTGAATTCAACACAACCAGTTTAAACACGGCCTATATATTTGGACAATGTGTTTCACATATTTAGGTTCTGTACTGTTCACTGACATATGCAGCAGTTCTACCAAGACAAAATCTACACAAGCGTTTGATGCATGTGCTTATACTCACAGATATCCCAAACCATCAGAGTGACACGTAGTACCTAGTCTCTTAAGCTTTACTGAATACGGCTCAGGTTTATGGCTTAATGGCAGCAAAGTTTAGATCTAGCGTAACTGTCATCAGGATATAAGAGTCTTAGGCTGATGAGGCTCTGCCCTGTGCCCTGAGCTTACTTTGCTTACTCCCGCTGAACAGGATAAAGGGAGCTGCTAACAGGACATGTTATCCTGAATCACAAGTAGTGCTGAATTGCCCGCGTCGGGGTTAAATTAAACAAACTACAATTAATATCCAGGGCCAGACAGGTCGGACTAGTTTCTGTCACTGTTTTTTGTTTCATAGTACAAAGGACCGGCAAGGACCCTGCTCCATGATTTGACATTAGAGGTGGAGGGAGAGAGGCTTTCAGGCTTCCACTGAAAGATGCAGATCATCGCAAAGTGCGGTTAAGCATCGTTTTCTTTTTTTTCCCCTCCTACTTCAGTGTGAATGCGCCGGGAAGGAAGAAAAATAGCAGTTACTTAACAGCCCTTGATTTGGGAGCCGACATGCTGCGCGCTTGACGTCCTCTTTCTTTGACATGGCGTCTTTCTCTCTTAAACAGACACCTCTGCTGTCATTGTGCTGGGATTTGCGCATTCTCTCTAAATGGCTTTTCTGACAACTGATCTGTAAATACAGCCACATCTGCAACTTCCCCCTTCTGCCCCCACCTCTCTCTTTCTCTCTCTCTTCTCTTCTCTGCTCTCGCTCAAACCCTCACCCCCCCCACATAGCAGTGGCAAACAGGACCCTACAGCCACACATGCACACCCTGGTCCCGTAGCAGCAAACCCCCGCTCTTTACGCGCAACCCCCCACCCCCCTCACCCGCCCCATTCTCCATTCCCTCTGCCACTATAAAAACACAAATATGCCATAACTCAGCGCGCCCTGCCACGCAGCCTCCATCTTGCCCTGTACCAGGGGGCCTCTCAGGAAGGTCACCAACAAATGGTTTTCCGATTGACTGCCCCTGAAATAATTTTTGCGTATTAAAACCTGAATCTGCACTTTCTGGCCTGAAAGCTTTTCTAATTATTCCCGCGTCCTTGGGACAGACACGGATCCTTCACACAAGAGAAACAAGCACTAGACCTGCCGCTGCAGCCACCACAAACACATCCCCTCTCTCTCCCTCTCTCTCTAGCCCTCTCCCTCTGCCCACTCTCTCTCTCTCTCTCTCTCTCTCTCTCTCTCACTCCTGCCCCCCCCACCCGTCTGCCCTCCTCTCATCTGCTTCCCGCTTTACAGCTACCCCCCCAATCTGTTTTCAAAGCGTGTCTGTCCTTTATTAAATTGTTTTCTTTTCCACATTATCAGTTGCCATGGAGACCTCATCTCTCGGATTATTTGAATTTCATTATATCTATTGATTTGGGAGCATTTCATCTTTTTTATTGTTTTTCTGTCAATTTTCGAAACGAATAACCATCTAATTTGCGTCAGCGCTGATTACGTTCGTCCCTCAATAGAGGTCGGCAGCTGCGCCGGGGAAACAAATCAATGAAAAAACATCATAAAACTCGAAAGTACAATCAACCAGGATATGGGTGACATTCCGTGGTTGCTGAAACGAAGTCATCAAAAAATATATACTTTTTTTTTGGTGCCTGCATAAGGTTGCGCGCGCGTGTGCGCCGGTCGTGTGGGTGCTTGTGTCGAGATGTGATCTATGCATCCGAGAGTGCATATGACCGAGTCTCCGTCTAAGGATAATGTAATATACTAAACCCAATCTCCCTTTTCAATACACCCCACCCCACCGAGCCCCCCACCCCTCCTGACCAAAACAAAAAAATGCTTACTTTGGGCTTAAATAATTTATGCAATTTTAGCATTTATATATAAATTTTTTAATAAGCTGCTCGGAGCAAAGTGGCCATTAACAAAACACACAGCTGTCCAATGGCCCGAGCTCTGCAGATCAATTGCGCTTTTTTATGACATGATAAAATGCTTTTAAAGCAATTTACACAAATATGGAAAAAAATTGCTTCATAGGCTTCATTTATTCATAAGGCAGAGTATTAGAAGGAGGTGGTGGGGGGGGGGTAAAAAAAAACATCTTGCAAAAGCCAGCTATGGAAGATGGTCCCGGCCCTAACTGAAACGGACTAGCTGTCCTTTCTGCAAGGACATAAAGTTCCATTACCCATGCATGCAGTCAAAGGCAATTTAGGAAACACAGTGTGCAAAAGAAAACATCAGCATATTGGAGGTGTTCACATATTAAGAGGAGCTTGCACTTTGTTTCCCGATTCCATGTTCGCCGTTTATTCCTCCATAGGACAGGCTGGTGATGCTTGGCACAGCCTTACGGTATGGTGGGCTTTTATTGAAATGAAGAGTAGCGATAAAAAAAAAGGTGTGATGGGTTTAAAGTTGGTCTCAAACTTAGACATTGCTGCTGACCAGCAATGACTAACTGGGCCAAAGCAGCTTGCCAGGTTGGCTCTGTCTGGAGAACAGCCTTTGCATTAAGCTATGGCTCCGCTCAAGCTACGCACAACACTCTTTACCCTGGCTGCACGGTGAGGTGTTTAAGCTCCGTGTTTATAGTTTCAAAAATAGCCTATTTGCATGGGAATGTGTGTCATTGGATGTCACTGTAAACAGACGAAGGTATAATTTATCTACAGAAGTCTGTCATGCTTCACAGGAAAATACAGTTGAGGAGGTCTGTTTAAGAACCAAACAAGAACGAGAGCTGCTTATTTGAAAAAGGAGAATTGCTGGAGATCCTTGATTCGGTGATTGACAGGTTTGTTCACATCCTGCATCGTAAACACACTCAAGCGACGGGAGCAGAGGGGGTAGAGGTGGGCGATGTGGTGCTAGTATAATATTGCGATACCTCAAGACGTTTTGTGAAACTGAGAAAAGATACCATTATGGTAAACATGCAGCTGGCAGTGTTCTGCAAGTACTGACGATATACCCTACATGCTCAAAAAGCATACTGTGTTGCACTGTGACATCATTCACCACAATAACAATTCATACTTCTCATATCGCCCAGCCCTTTTCTTACAGTTCACACGTACCGTTAGTCCACAGGGCTGAGAAAGGGGTGGATGGAGATGGCAGGACGGATGGATAGATGGATGGATGGGGCCTGTACAAGGTGAGAGGCACTGGTGAAGAATAATAAAAGGTCTTGATAGGAGTCTACACCTCAGCTGTGTGGAAACACACAAACACAGGCATAACAGACGGGCTTCACCAGGGAGCCACTGTGTTTGTGTGTGTGTGAGGTACAGGTGTGCAGGCCTGGACCGGCGCCACGAGTGAGTCCAGCTCTAAACCCGACACTGGTGCTGATTAAAAAACTGTCCGCTACTGCTTACACAACAGCGTTACGTATAAAGAGAGTGAGGAGCTGGTGGTGATATTACTAAGGCTTCTCGCTTCTGCTCTCAGGGCATCACGAAGGCCTTCAGAAGACTCCGAGTGCTCAGGGTCACCAGGGTCACCGGGGTCACCGGGGTTCATGTGCATGTTTAGAAGCCTTCAAATCTCTCACTTCACATGCAAGTGCTGGGGCCGATCTCTCTTCTCATCTTCTCTTCTCCGCTCTGCTCCTCTTTTGTCTCTTTTCCTCCTATTTCTATTTTTTCCCTCTCTTTTCATCACTTCTCTTTTCTTTTCTTGCTTCTACTCATTTGTGGTTTCAGTTTTTCTACTCATCTCATCACCCCGTCAGCTTTCCACTTTTATCTTCTCTGTTCTACTCATCTACTGACCTTTCTTCTCATCTCCTCACTTCCCTCTTTCCTCCTCGGCTCACTTTTTATCCTACCTTCACCTTTTTAAACCACTCTTCTCTTTTCCAGTACTGTTCTCTCTTCTCTTCTCCTCTCCATCCTTACTTTAGCCTCTCCTTGCCTCTTTTATCCTTTGCTCCTGCCCAGTACTTCTCTTCTCTTCTCTTCTCTTCTCTTCTCTTCTCTTCTCTTCTCTTCTCTTCTCTTCTCTTCATCTCCTCTCTTCATCTCCTTTTCTTTCTATGAACTTGTTCTGTTCTCTTTTCTCTTCCCCTCCTCACTTTTTTCTTCCTACATATACTCCTCTGCTGTTTAAGTCCTCTGTCTGCTACTTTCCTGCCCTTTTCTCCACTCCTCTTTTGTCCTCTGTTCTTATCTCCTTTCAACACCTTTCATCACATATTACTCTTTTCTCTTCTCCCCTCTTTATCCCTCCATAATGTCTCCTCTCCTCTTTTCTCTGCTCATGTCCTGTCTATCTCTTTTTCTTCTCTCCTCTTTTCTCCACCTAATTTTTTTTCATCTTCATCCCCCTTTTGCCTATCTTCTCTTTCCTCTCTCCTCCTCTGCTCTCCTCTCCTCTCCTCCTCTGCTCTCCTGTGCCTCGTTATGAATGCGCTGCTGTGGGCAGCCTGTTTGTGACATATGTCAACATTTGACACAGCATTACTTTGCATCTACAATATTCTGTTCCTGGGCCTCTAAAACGAGGGAGCTAACAAATTAGCTTTTTATGTTTATTTGTGTGTGGGTGTGTCTGTGAGGTGTAGGGGGGGGTGTAGGGTGGAAGGGGAAGTGGGAGACAGAGAGGATGCTGGAGTCACGACTCCTCCTGATTGCTCCTACTGTCTATTGTGCAAAAACATGCCCCTCCCTGCCTTCAGCCCGCGACAGAAGCACAGGAGACTGGATAAATACTATTTTATGTATCGCTATATGAATTCCGAGACAGTAATTACAATGTTCCTCTTTAGCTCCCACACAGCAGCACTAGATCTGGGGCCCTGACAGCACAAAAGTGCAGTTCCATGTACTGTAAAATTGTAGGTGTATGAGACGCTTGACAGCACTGGTTTCCTTAAGCGGTGAACCTAACACCACCACACACACACATACTCTCTATTGATTCCTTTCTTAAGCGCTACATTAATAAGTTGTAAAATATGGTTTGAAAATCACCTGCTGTTAGGGAAAGGCTAGATACCGATGGGATATTTTCCCTAAGCGTGCGTTTGAGGCAATCGTAGCAGTTTTGATGTTTGCCATCCTAGCCAACACCCTACCACCACCCCCCATAACTAACCCCCCCCGCCCCACACACACACACACAACCCCACCTCAAACCCTCCCCGCCCTCCCCGTTATCTACGTGGCAACAATAACATGCTTGTGACCCAAAGCAAACATTCCCACAGTGAATAATAGTCTGTCTCGGACTCCATCCACCAGCAGCAATAAGCTCACACCGGACTGATCATAAACCAGCACTTCCTGCTCCAAAGCCATTCTGCTTGAGCTGATGTTCACAAACCAGGCCTTTACTCTCTCAGAACCAGCCCTCTTCAACCCCAACTATTCATCCATGTGACCTCACCCACTCACACTGCGAGGCTGGTATTTGAAACTTGGTGTTATTATTTTAACACTTCAGAGCTGCCAGATTTGATGTGATCCAACTCTGAAAACTTCCCAGCAGTAAAGTTTAATATAGTACCTTCAGCTGGAGACCGACCTTCATTCGTTTTATTTCCAGTTCATTGTACCACGATTAGCTACACTATAATCCACTTGCATGGGAAAAGAAAAAAGTTCCAATGTGACAACAAACTGGGATGGGTCTGAAAGGACGTGTAGCTGCAAATAAGCCCTTCAAGGAAAAGAGGAGCGTTTCCAGCTGAGACAAAGAAGCTGCCGGTGTTCTCTGAACAACGGACTGACCATAACAGAGTCCAGACCTCAGCAGATGCTTCGTGTGAGGACCAATTATTCTGATATTTGATGACAGTGGACCTCAAGCTCATGCGTACTCAGGTCAACCATGACTGCAGTACATTTTCCGTATATCATTCTTTTTGCACCCAGAGCCACCCTGTCAATCGATCACGCTCTAATTAAAATGATTTACCGCGTGTGAGTCTCTGCCTCTCTCTCTCCGTCTCATGCTCTCACACTCATACCCCTGGATGACTCAAAAAATGTACAGTATGAGAAGTGCACTACCCCGCCGTAAAAAGCCACACCATTACGGTGCACTAACATAAAGGTGGGTTATGGCCGATAGAAGAGCGATCCAGCCCAAAGCCTGCCCAGACCAACAGAGCAATAAAGTATCATGTCCGTGCGCAGAGGCTTTAAAAAGCACAATTAAGAAGGACCCAGGTTAATAATTAAAATGCATAATTATTGACCCCTATTTCCAATTCCTCTGAAAGTACATTAGATCAGGAAAAAAGCAGGAGGACAGGAGGGAGGAGGGTGGGTGGTGGGGGACTCTAATGCACTCTCACCGGCTGCAGCTTCCTGCAGACCCTAATGCGCCTGGCCACTGATGAGGACAGCACTTAATGAGGCTCTCCTCACAAATGAAGGATCTCTGAAACCATCAACAAGCATTACTATCAACCCTCGGCCCCGGCTGACTAGCGACCCCCAGCCCAACCTTGCCCCTAAACCCCCAACCCCGTACACACGCATGCATACCCATCCGCAGTGCCGCTCTGGATGCAGGGAGCTGGGCCAGGCAGGGGAATTCGGAGGGTTAACTGTCCCTTGGGGGGCTATCAGTGCACTGGGCAGGCCGTCACTGCTGGTGCCCCCGACTGCCGCTTGACAAGCAGGCCTAACAGCTCAACATGCAGTCAGGAGTGATACATTCCCTGCCAACTAGTCAAATCACTGGTTTGTAAAGATTTTGAGAGAGGAGGGGCCCGAAAACCAGGTTTCACAGCCTATCAACGCACTCTACCGCTGCTTGTGTGGAGGGGGAATTCTAAGTTTCCTCTTTTCCTGAATTCTTAAGATTTCCTCAATAATTCAATCAGCAAGTTGTAAACAAAGTCTGTCAGAGTGCTCCGATGTGAAATACCATTCTAATAAACAATACTGTCAAAAAGCAGTGGCAACTAGACAGCCTCTATAAGCTAGCCCATACCTACACTACCCTGTGTTAACACTGTTATCTGCTAGTGCTCATATATATGGTATAGAATTAACACATCATGGTTTTATATCCATTCATGTTTATAGGTAGATGCAGTAGATATAGCCCCGCTGGCATTACAGATACTGAATAAAATGGCTGGCTCTATTTGCATGGTAGGCATCATAACCGCTGATTCCTATCAACCTTCTTTTGCCACAATTAATCATTTCACATCAACCCATTCTGAACGATTACATCTCCGCAACTGAATTATTCTGATGGAAAATGTGCTACCGAGTATGTACTAGAAGATATTTGATGTGTGTGACTACAAAACTAATCCAGAAGTTATGTAGTTATATATATATAAAGTTATATATAACTATTATAACTAACATTAGAGCAGTACAGATGCATACATGCCTTTGCGGTTATACGGCTAAAGTCACAATCCATGGAAGATATCTGTGCTTATACTTCTCAGGTTTCTCACCACCCCTACCTTAGGAGGGCGTGTCCGGCTATAAGGATGTGTCAGAGCGGTTAGAGTGGAGCCCACTGAAATTACCTGCAGAGTTCTTCAAAACCCTGAATGCCAAGGGCAGGTGGATTAAGGTATTAAAACAATCGCATTTCAGTCTTGAAATAGTCCTGCACACGACTCAGCATCGAGCCTATCCGTTCAAGATCAGGTGTGAGCGTAATAACACCGCAGGCAGGATCTGCTCCCCCCATTAGCTACGAGCATCAGGGAGAGCTAATGCGAACAGATTATGCCATGATTATGGTAAACGCTCCTGTTACAATCCCATCATAGAAAAGAACATATTCTAAAATCAAACAGATGGCTGCTGCGCAGTCTGATTACTGGGACGCTTAGTGCAGAATCTTTTTTATTTTTTACCAATGGGAAAATAAAGATACTCAAGCACAATCGCTTGCCACAACTATGCGGCGTGTCTGGATTTTTTTCTTCTTCTTTTTTTTTTCACAGTTTCCCTCTAATTAGGATCAGGCAGCTAGTTGGGAGGAAAGAGGCAAATTGGAAGACACGGGTTGCGCTAAAGTTCAGCCCAGAATCTATTTACAGTGCAGAATTAATAAGAACCGGAGGTGATAATGGTGCCAGCACACTCAAACATTTGGGTGAGTGATTTTTAATTTAATCACAGCCGTTTACTACAAGTCTGTTCTTAAACGCTACTATTGCAAAGCCGCAACGCTAAGCAGACGCGCATTCTTTTGTGTTTTTCCTTTTTCCCAAAGGGCCTCTGGAAGACTTTGGAAAAAAAAAAAGGAAAAGAATACCAGTAATTTCTTTACATCCTTATCTGAACTTACTGCCGCCACGGAAATGTACATACTCAGTTATGAGCTTCTCCTTCAGTGGGAACTAGTGGAGAGCAAGGAGAAAAGCATCTTAATTCTTTAAAAATTCCATTAGTGAGCTCATTGCCACCATGGGAGTCTCTGGGAAGGAGGCACTTTCTCCAGGAGAGCAGGATTTATGCCCCACACATCGTGCTCAAATGGACAGCTCTCCAAACCTGAAAGCCCTCGTTCTGATGTGCTGATAATAAAACTGGCGATAAAAGCAAATATCATCCAAAGCAGCTGAAAGGGCATATTTCTTTCTCTCCTGCCCCCTATTCATTTTTGGAGGTTACGTGGGATACAGAGTTTCCCTGTGATATTTAAGGTGCGTGCGAGTTTGAATACCCAACTATGAATTTTGAGGCTCTTCAAAAAAAACAACACAATACAGAGAGCAAGTCAGAGCTTGTTGCTGTAGGATTGCAGATAGGGATCTGAAGTCTCAAAGTGAAAAAGACATTTTTTTCTTCTTCTTCTCAAAGTCTAGTCTTTTGTTGTCATGTGAAATACCCGTTCCTCTCACCGCACAGTTTTGTAATCACGTATGCTGAAATAACCCTGATTAGCAGGCACGGAGCTCCTCTCCTTCTCTCTAACCGTCCAGTTGGGCTCTAGTTGGAGAAACTTACTAAACCCACGGGCTGAACACGCAGCCCCGGCAAACGCCCGCGTGTTATTTGGAATCGACAATAATTAAGGTGAGCTTGAAAATAATTAAGGTGATGAAAGCTAAGCCTCTTAGTCGAACACAAGCCATCTGTGGTCACAATATTGCAGCCGGAGAAAATTCGGCTCAACTTGGGGAACAACTGTGAACGACGATGTAGTTGATGATTACGGGTAAGAAAAAAAGAAGTGGTTTCTTCTCGCGGTGTTCTAAAAGCATAAGTCCCCCTGGCCTTGCTTTGACTGGAGAATGCAAAGAAAATGACAGACAGCAAACAGGAAGCCAGAGACAGAGAGAGAGAGAGAAAGAGAGAGAGCGAGAGAGAAGAACCTGTGCCCTTCAGTCTCACAGTTAAGACACAGTTAACGAAGTGTGACAGCTGCCAGCTTCTTGACAATTGGGGTCAGTTAGAGGAAAAGTAGCTCAAGTTTTCAAGGCTTTGCAGGAGATGTTCAGGAGCAACTGCCCACCGCAGCATCAAAGGGGATTAGAGGCCACGGCCATCTGCTGTCAGGACAGGCTCAGGGCCTTTCATGTCCGGCTTGAAGAGAAAGCCAATCCCTCCGATAGTGCAACTCGGAGCTTCGCTGCAGGGTGGACCGCTGGAGCTCTGGAGAACGCCAGCACAGGGCTTGGGGATATGGCCAATTAAGCCTGAAGTAGTCAGACACAAGAGGCTATGCTTGCTAATGACGGATGCTAGCGTGGTGCCGCTGCCGCCATACGTGTTCTGTATATGGTGCTGTTTGTCATATTACCCAGCTCTCTTCACTCTTATGTGTTCTCTCTCTCTCTCTCTCTCTTTAAGTCTCTCCTGCCCTCCCCCCCTCTCTCACTTTCTGTTTTATTGACAGGCCATGGCAGCCTTTTTCGCTCAGCCGCTAATTTGTTTTGGGCCCTATCCCTGGCCTCCCCCATGACTGTTTCCTCAATAGCTCGCTACCTTTTAGCTCAGGCGCGCAGCACTTGACCCGCCGCCGCCGCGTGTTTCCACCGCTCTAATTGTCGTTTAATCACATATCAACCTGTCACTTAAAGACCTGCTTTTTTCAATTGCAGACATTTGCATATTGTGTGAAACTAATTTCTAGCTGAAGCTCTGCTGGCTGTCTCTCTCTCTCTCTCTCTCTCTCTCTCTCTCTCCTCCCATGCGTACAGACTCACCAACATACAGTACGGAAAGTGTCTGATATTGTATCATGAACGCAGGTGAGTTAACAGGCTCACAAGTCGAGTGTAAGCGGAGTTGTGAAGGTGAGACAGTCACAGAAGGAAAACTGTCATGGTGAGGGGATTCAGCAGGCACTGCTGGGGTTCATCTCACTTCCCACTCCTCTGTAATGGCAGATGGAGAGAAGACTCTTTACGTTACAGCTGGTATATGTAGGACACACGTTCATTCACGTTCATCTCTCCCCCATATCTGCAACTCATGCTGAGAGTGAGGCCGGGCGCCGGGGGCTTGGTGACGCTTTGCTGGAGAGAAGCTCCGCCAGTGGCGGTCCTCTAGAGATGGACAAGTTTAATTATGAAGAGGAGGGAAGCTCTTTGTTCCATCTTTTATTATATTAATTGATAAAGGCTGCCGGATGTGGCTGGGGGAGGAGGTGTGGTGAGCTGAGGAGGGTTTTCACGGGGGCTTAATCCCGTTAGAGGCTCTGGTTGCACCCCCTGCCTCACTGGGTCCTGCTTTCCTTAAGGTCCTTGCCTCCCCCACTCCGCCTCCTCTCCCTAGGGCAGGGCCATAGTACACCGGCCCATGATGAAGCGCTCCTGGAAGGATCCAGTGATACACACCTGCCTGAGGGGACCAGGTTTTTAAGCCTAGAGTTAGAGGTATAAATCTCAGGCCTTACGATTCAATGTGATTAGGAAATGATTCGATACATCATGCAGTCTGAAGCGATTGAGTTTGACTGGATGATTGCAGGGCAGAAATGGTCAGAAAGTACACTGATATTACTGGAAGAGCCTTTCACATGGTAGTGGACACCCAACGGTATAGACACCGAACATCTTTTGCATGTAGTGGGTGCCAGCATGGCCCTTCCACTTACACTGACGACTAAATAGAACTGCACTTCATGCTCACAAACAAAAATAGCTTCTCTTATCACAACCTTTTTATTTCCGCAGAGCAACAGTCACTGCATCAGGCCACTGTTGAGCCGCTATGCTGCATCCTAATACTATATTAGAAGAGATGGTACTGTGAAACGCTGTCTCCATTTCACAATTCAAATGTCAATTTCTTATATTCACCAGACACACTTAGTCCCGAAGGTAATCTGAAACACATATAGTACAGATAGTTGTACAGATAGATGTACAGTACGTGAGCTGGTGTAATTCAATCTGCATTATGCTCTCCATGAACTGCAGAAAAAGTTTCCCTGTGATTTTTTTAGACCAATATTCCATTTGAGATTTACAGGCAACCCTTTTCTCTAAATTAAGCTCCCTCACCGCCAGTTCACGAGCTCCACTATATCATCAAAACTTCAAACTTATGACTATATTTTCAAACTAGGATCTAATGTGAAAACAATCCACTGTTCTAACTGTGACTGAACTACAACTGCTTGCATGATCGTAGAGGAACTTGACATGGGCCAGGGTAAAACTTGTAGCTCACCAGCTCCCAATGACGTAGCCCTGTCACTACTCTAAGAGCAATAACCGTTAGTGTGTGTGTGGGTATACGCGCGCATGTGTGGCTATGACAGTGAGTCTCTTAACTGATGCAGCGACTCATTGAAGGGTTCATCTCGGCCTGACCAGGTTCCTTGTCGTTCATTCCTACAAGGAGTCGAGACGTCTCCAAACTGTCAAAAGCATTTTCCGCCGAGCTGAGGAGAGGAATGGGAGAGGGAGAGAGAGAGGGAGAAGGCAGGAAAGAAGAGGAAGAAAAAAAAACCTGCCACGCGCATTCACGCACACACTTTTCGCGAGGCTGTCAGGTAAATTAGATCTGAAAGCTGACAATTTCTGACCATATTTCCTTGATTATTTCGAACAAATGCACACCAGCCGCTCTAAGGAGATTAAAGTGACATAAAAGTCCCGAGTGGGAGGAGGGAGGGCAGAGAATCCAGGTCACCCCCATTTGTCCCCCTGCCTGACAGCAGCTATATCGCTATCCAATCCAATAAAAATCCCCCCTCCTTTTGCTTTAATTAATTTTACAGCTAGCTTGCTTAATTACTTTCAATCAAAATCCTCTTGCCATCACAAAATTAGAAATGGTTCAACTCCATTAGTCTAAATTCTTCATTTACATACACAAAGACTGTCAGCTCTTGCTAAGCAAACGGCCTCTCGCTTGATGAGATTGTTTTTTTTCCTCCCCTCACTCTCACCCTCTCTCTCTCTCACCCTTTCTGTCTCTCATCTTCTTTTTTCTCCCTCTCTTCCACCCCCCCTCCCTGTGATGCTTCTTTTTTTCCCAAGGAGAAAGTAGCATAAAATTATTTGATCCCTGATTTAAGATGGTATCCTCTCTCTAATATGCGTTCAGGTAAGCTAATAGATGTTATTTGCACCGCAGTGGCCTTGAAGGCCGTACAGTGAGGATGGATTCACTAAGTTGCCGTGGTGCTTTCTGACTTCATACATTAACACAGACATCCACACCCACCCACCCCCACACACACATGTACATAGTCTTTCACTTTTTTGTGTATTATTTCTAATAGTGTTAAGTGGACAGGACAGAGCATGCTCAGTGTGACCTGATGTCTGGCCAGGGCCGCATTGTGCCAACCTGGGCCACACATGACCATACAGTGCCACCGTGCAGGCCAGAACCACATACTGCCAGTACAGTGCCACATAGTGTTACATTGCTCTGGCTGGTACTGTGTGGTCAAAAAGTGCCAAACGGAGCTACACAGTTCAACGTAATGCCAGCCAAAGCTGCACAGAGTCACACTGTGCCACACAGCGTCAGACAAAGCTGCACAGAGGTACACAGTACCAGCCAGAGACACATAGAAAAGTGTCATGTAAGCCATATAATGCAAGTTGGAGCCACAGAGTACCATACAATTTCAACTAGAGCTACAGAGAGCCACACAAAACCAGCCAGAGCCATAGAGTGCCAAGAAGTGCCGGCCAGAGAAAACTGGAGGCATACAGTACCAGTAAAATCTACACGTCTCCAAACAGTGCCACATGGCGCCGGCCACACTGCCAGTTAGAATCAAGCAGTGCCAGCCAGTGGTACACGGTCTCCACAAACTGCCATTGAGAACTTAGCAGTGCAATACAGCATAGCAGAGTACCAGCAGAGCCACACAGCGTCATACAGTGCCGCATCGTGCTGGCAGGAGCCACAGAGTGCCACACAGTGCCACACGAGCAGCCGTCAGATGCTGCAGCTTCAATGTGATTCTCTCAGGCCACAGGATAATTTCCACTGGCGAGGCATCCTCTCCATCACAGTCAGTGCCCAAGGCCTGCACATCAGCAGGAATTAAGGACATGCAGATATAGTTCCTGGTATGAGAGCGGAGCCCACCCCCAGCCTGGCTCAAATAACTAGGCCCCGTAATAATGAGCAAATCAAACTTGCCCATCATTGGTGCCCTGCTCATCCCAGAACAACACCACTCAACCCAGATACCAGCACACATAAACACACACACACACACACACACACACACACACACACACTCACTCATACACACACACTCATACACACCCTCTCCCAAAGTGCTGACGCTCGCTTTGCGTGTTTGTTTTCGTTTTCCGCCACTTCCCTTGACCACACGCACACGCAAAGCCACAGACGCTCACTAACCGAGATGAGCTTTGATCTGTTGTCTGCTCGCTAAACATATTACCTTACAGCTGCCTGCCCTGCCCTTCCACCAGCTTTTTCCCTGGAAAGACAAAAAGAATCAGAACCGTGTGGACACTAGCGGCGAGCTAGTTTCACGATACGTTCCATTAAGACATGTTTTATTTTTCAGGGCCATTGTGGATTTCGTCAGTACTTACAGAATAGAAACCAATGTCATGTTTTATTAAAGCAGGTTTAGAGGAGTGGCGGCGTACCTGCCAGAGAATACCAAGAGCCGTATCTGCTGGTAGATGGCAAATTGCATAACTGGTCCTGGCTAAATGGTGCAGCGCAGTATCTGAAATGTTGTACTGAATAAATGTAACATAATTTTTCTAAACTTGATTATAAAATGATGTGCATTGTGCACAATAAAGCTTTCATACGGCGCTGTGATATTCTTGCCCACCCCTGGTTAGATACAGCCAACCAGGGCAAGCCGTTAAGCAATGCCCTGAGCAGCTAGCACATAAAAGCCTCGTTCTGATGGGCTTGTAGGAGCTGGACTCGAGCTGGACCCCCCATCACCATCCCCTCCCCCCCTAACGTGTCTCCATGTCTGCTACCCCTTTCCCTGCTCTTCCTAACCACTCCCCATTAACACCCTTAATTATCCAAATCCATCATTCTTGGGGTAAATTAAGACTGCCTCTTTAATTCAATTTAATAGGATAATTTTCCAAACTCCCATTCACTTTAACTCACGTTCTCCCTCTCTCTCTCTCTCTCTCTCTCTCTCTCTCTCTCATCTTCACCACTCCCCTCCCACCACATTTACCGAACCCCCCAACCCCTCCTACCCCTGGCTCCCACAGAGCTCTGTCCCTGGCAGGGCAGGCGGGTCAGGGGCTGACGGAGCTCTTCTGCTGGCCCGGCTGAGCTGCAGCAGCACTAGCCCTGCTCACTTGGGCTTGGCTAATCCTGTCTCATCTCTCCTCACTCCCGCACTCCTTTCACACACCAGCAGCCCACCCGTAGCAGCGGCAGGGAGAAGTGGGCCACCGCTCCACTTCAGCTGGGCCAAATTAGCCGCCTGTCAGCCAGACGCCTGGCACCAGACACTACCAGTGAACCAGAGTCATCCTCACCTTCAGTGTCCACGTTTATATTTCTCTCAACCTGAGGGGCTACTGTCTCTCAACATACTAACACACTCCACTAACAGTAGCCCAACTGCACACACTACACCCTTAATCCTTCTGTGTCGTCCATATAATATGAACTGTACTACTATAGTACTGGCTAGAAGCTCTGGTACAGTACTGTAGTACTCACAGTAGGGCCCAAAGGTCCGGGACCACACTGAACATCTTTCAAAAGGAAATCAGGAGGAAGAAAGAATGTTCAACATTCCCCTCTATTTCTAGGTCCTCATTTACCTGTAAGCAAATTTGTGACATTGACCATGTGAAGGCCTGCACAAAAAGGTCAGGTTCTCCCTTCCTTTGAAGCTGGTGTTCAGACGACTTTCAGGCGGATTTGATCTACTCATCAGAGGCTTTTGAACAATCTTGAGGAGTCCGTGAACAGCTCAGGCAAAGGGAGGACATACTAAGTAACAGGAGATTCTTGAATTCGGAAATTCTGTAACCATTTCAAAAACTCCAAACCAGAAATCGAGATTACCAGAAGCATGTTACACTGTATTACTCCCCCCACTGTATTAGTACTAGTAGTACTTTTTGCCCAGGACTGGACTATGTGCGTTCCATTCCCCTGCCCGATATTGCAGTATGTGTACTGACATACCCGTCACTGTCTTGTGCTTTCTCCAGTGTTTAGTAATATTCAGCACCACTGAGAGCAATGAAACACTGTTGTTCGGCACTCGGCGTGTATTAATATCAAAGTTAAACTGAACCCTACCTTACTTCTCACCGAATTTGAAAACAGCTTCTGCACAAAATCAACAAAAACTACTACTGTGAAGAAATATTATCATGTATATGACATAAAAATCTGGGTATATAATAACAGTTTCATCATTATGCATAACTGTTTAATACTGGGGGGAAAATGCAATACAAAAGTCACATTCATTAGATAGAATAACTGATGGTATTTGCTGTTCAGTGGAGCAAGTCTAGAAAAGAGAGACAAATAAACATTGCGTTCAACAACTGCCACCCTATTGTTCCTCTGACTGCACAAAAAAGATAAATAGTGTTTTTCCCCCATTCAATTATTCAATGAGAGAGGGAATTTGCCCCAGTTCTCTCATTCTGTACCGAGTACTAACACTACCCACACACACACACCCATGTACACACATGGATGCGAACATTCAGCCCCAGTGTTAAAACATTTCCCACACACTCTTTGTTTGGGCATTCAGGACAGTCTCTGGGAGAGTTTCAAATGATTTTAGCCGTGATTTAATTCTGCTTGTTAAAGAGTGATGTCAGCACAATAGAGGCCGAGCCTCTAAATCCACCACATTCACCCAAAATGCCAAGATGAGATAATCACGGGTGACGTCTGCGAAAACACTTATTATGTTCGCCCATCGCCTGGCTGAAGCTGCTAAAACTCATCAGCGTTATTCGCTGATTTTTCTCTGGGAACAGAAAAAAAAGAGATTATTCACACTTTTAAGTAAAAGCGGCCATTTAAAGCCACAGAGCTCCACAGGAACAGTTGTGGCAGGACAGAAATACCCTGGAAGCCTCCCTGAGAAGTACAAAACCTTTTCTTCTGATCAGCTGAAACCTGAAAATCACCTCTTTCTGACACATTGTCCAAATAAAAACACTGCTCACGATGGCCGGAGCAGCTAGGGCCACTTTTATGAGGAACAAGTGCACAGGGCTATTTTTATAGGGCAGGATCGGTCAATCTCCCTGTTCGCCTTTGCACTTGTCCGCATGGGCTTTACCAAAGTCCCATAAAAGGCTTGGAGCTGACAACTCAGTACTGGAGATAAGAAAAGGATCAACCTGAGCCTTTCTCATAGCTTAATTTATTTTAAATCCAAGCTCTATTTACACACTGCTGACTGCCAGTCGGCGTCCACTTAAACCCGCAGAAACACGACTGCTTAATGGCCCCTGCAACACCTCAGCAAGTTCACGTTGTTTTCAACAAGTCCATCTAAAACACGTCACACACATGGTCTAAATCCACACAACACGCCCTGACGGTGGAAGGGAAGACAAACAGCAAGTTGCAAGCAGCTACGGTTGTATATTATTATTATTATTATTATCATTATCATCATCATATTTTTATATTTATATGTATTTATCATGCAGATACATGTATATACCTATGAACCAGATATTAGTTTGGGGCCTGAGTGTGTTCTTCTACAGTGTTATTCATTCTTATAATGTTGCATTCTCTAACATACAAAGAATTCGAACATTAATGTAAGTTCATAAATTGTTCATTAGCAAAGTATTCACTATATATATACATATATATATTTGTGGTTGTGTGTGTGTGTGTGTGTGTGGGTGTGTGTGTGTGTACTGTACTAGCTTCAAGTCTAAATCCAAAAATCAGACACACTGTGACATGAATTCATCTTTATTATATGCTCATAATATTATATACTGTGTATGAATCCAATAGCCATCAAAGTAGGTAACGTTCCACACACCGCTGTATCATCACCGTCAAGTCACACCACTGCAGTGTCATTATTTAGTTTTCTTTTAGTGTCTGAATAAAATGGCCTCACACAAGATCCTCCTTACATTGTGTGAGCATCTCATGACCTACGGACCCACAGCGACTAACATATAGCCCTTCAACTTCTGTCGAGTTGGTGGCCCAGGGT
The DNA here is from genome assembly GCA_024036415.1 of Prochilodus magdalenae. Classification (NCBI taxonomy): domain Eukaryota; kingdom Metazoa; phylum Chordata; class Actinopteri; order Characiformes; family Prochilodontidae; genus Prochilodus; species Prochilodus magdalenae. The sequence goes on along the minus strand of JAMWET010005185.1, from coordinate 471,382 downwards.
TTTATATGGCAGTGACGATACATGCATATATACACAGTGCTGTGGAGTCACAGTGCTGCAGGGTGAAGCGATGGCTCTCGGGCTGGAGAGCGCTACGCGGTGTGGGTTAATAATTAGGAGTACTCCAGCAGTATCTGATGAAGAGGTGAAGCCCTAATCCTCGCCCGTGCCCCCTCAGGAGGAGGCCTGTGTTTATCATCGCTGAGGAGGCGCTACGGCGTGGAAGGAGTAGGGAGTGGGGGGTGGGGGGTGGTGTGAGCCACCCAGGCCGCTCGTGTCTGACAGGATATCTTCACGGATGCGCCAGCACTTTAACCCGGCCTGTTATTAAAACTCTAATCAGTTAAACATGTCAGTGTTAGCACTTTTTGCCAGGATTAATAAAACAGCACCCCAGAGCGCTGTGTAGGCCCTTTTCTTGCCCTGTGGTTGTTGTTGTGCGTGTGTGTATTTTTTTAAGTTTCGTATTTTTGGTTTCACCACTTCCTGAATCGACGTCGCCACCAATTAGCAAAGAGTGTAAATTATTAACTTTAAGACTGCAAACAAAGTGCTGTTGATTCTGTAGCGATGATTTCATTGTTAGCACACGGGCCTAATTGGGTTCCTAAAGAAATGCAGTGAAAACGAGGGTATAAAAAGGAGGGTAAAAATAAAAAAACATGCTGGAAATGAAGAGATAAGGACGTTTTAGCGCGCTCTTTTCGAGCACGCGGAATTCAAAGCGGCCTTGACGGCGTGCTTAAATCAGACGGGCTGCGAACGATCTTAAACTCGATGACAAAATGCGCTGGTGGAGAAAACAGGATGATGCAGAGGAACAGTGGCGAGGCGGAGGGGGGAGACTTAAAGGACGTGATTTATCTGAGCTTGATTGCGTGTTAATCGAGGTTACGTGTATTAAGTGGAATCTAATTGGAACAGACACTGGCAGCCTGACAGATCGACATGATGCAGATGGATTGAGAGAGAGAGCGAGCAAGAGAGAGAGAGAGAGAGAGACAGAGAGAGAGACAGAAAGAGAGAGAGAGAGAACAGGGAACGAGATTGAGGCACTAGCGAAGCCAATACAAAGCTACTCAGAGTTGTATTCCTGCACAACAAATGCTCCGAGTCTAATACTACAATTAGCCATTAGCCACTGCAGGAGGTAAATGCAACAAGTTTATTGGGAGCATTTCAGGAAATACGTATGCAATTAAAGTAACGGCTCTGGAGTTTTCTCCTCTGAGCAGTGCACTGGCTGGCCTTGCTGGAGGACGCACAGGGACAATCAACTGACATCAAGTGTTGCAAACATTTGCACAGGCTTTATTGGAAAGGAGGGGAGAAAATGTCGGAAGGAAACCTCATATCTCAGAACCGGTAACATTTCAGAGGAGCGTTCTTAAATGTAATGGATGAAAACGTAACGGCCTTACTTTCCAACCCCTTTCAGACCCACTTCTTCTGGTCCACTCTTACTGAAACGTTGGCACAGATGTACAGGACAGCTGCTGTTTTCAAACGGTGTTAAGAAAATACCAAAAAAAGCCAAAACTAAGTTTAGATATGGCAGCGACGACGTCCTTTCTTTCCAAAACAAAAAAGCCACTTTGTTTTTTAGGGCCCAGCTGCTTGCGGGACATGTCACCTCTCCGATCCGGCAGGCCATGTGCTGCCTTCTCTCACACACGCTTTTTCTATCTCGTCGGACAACTGGTGTGAAGGCCCTTCCTCTAAATTTGAAGCATTTACCCTGTGACAGAGTGCCCTTTACAACACCACTGCAGAGAAAAAGGCCCAGGAGTCGCACCTGTTGTGCCAAACAACTGCTCTTTGAAAGGCTATGCAAATCTTTAACAAATTACGACCCCAGAAAGCACAGGGCAACCAGAGGTACCAAACATGCTCCGGATCAGAATCCTCAGCTTCTTGCCTAAAACTGTAGATACAGTGCTGGACTGCGTGGTTATCTCTGAGATCACTCTCGCCAGCACAGCCCGGGTAAAACACATCGATTCCTGTGAGGCTCAGGCGCACAAATGTCATTTGTTGTCATCTTTTATCACAGCGGTGTCCAATAGCAGCCCTGCATTATTAACTGTGTCGTGGATGACTGTGTCCATTCTTGTCCCTTCATTCTGCTCCTGTGCCAGCACGCTGATCACAATATTGATATCACAAATGATATTATTTTGCAGCTCAGATTTGCAGCTCGAATAATTCAGGTCTGTTTTTGTTTTTTTTGCTACATGTGTGCAGTCAGCCCCAAATCCAAGAGATTAATCAAAATGAAATTATTTCAAGGTAACTGCTCTGTAACGGAGACGAGTGGAAAAGTACTGAGGATACAGTTCATTCCTTATATACCACAAACAGACATTTCAAGGGTATTCCCCACTGGCTCAGTTAGAAGAATAAGGATTGGACAAGACTAATGACAGCATGCTAATTCATTATGAACACAGTGACAGAAAAAAGCTTTACAAGAAGGCTGGATATAGGCAGCGTCATTCCGAAACACGAGTCCTATCCAATGCCATTCCAAGTGGTAGAGAAATAGAAACTGAAAAGTAGGAATATGTGCAGGAGGAGGGGGTGAGTAGAGAAAGAGAAGAAAGACCACAGGCATCATTTAGCGAGGAGTGGAGAGAATGGCAGTTGGAACCTCACTCGTCAACAGAGAATGCCCAAATCATTCCCGACACCATCCCGTCATCGCGCCGAGACAGGGGAGTTACTTCGGTCAGCCGCTGATTTGATCCATGCTGACTGTTACACTAATGGCATTAATAAGGACAAAATTACTATTTTGAAACACTGAATTTTCATTCTCCTGGTCTGTAGGGCCAAGTCCCTGCACCAACACCACCCCCCCCAACCAAATTACCCAGCCCCGCCCCCACGCGACCGCTGGCCTGGAATGCCAGCCAAATTGATTGCAACATTTTGAGAGGGTGAAAAGACTCTGATCATTGAAATTTGACCCTCAGCTATTTTTAAGGGTTTGATTGAGATATTAACTCATCCAGTCCAGCCCAGATTGGCCAGATAAGATTTCTGCTGCTCCATATGTGGCAAAGGCTCAACTGATCCCAGACAGCTAGCCGGCATTTTACGTAAACAGGGCTCAGGGCTGTGCATACTGATATTGGCTTTTGGAACAGGCTTTAAAAAAAAAAAAAAAGGATAAGAAATTCAACATGGCTTCCGAAACACATCTATATATTTGCCATTCAAACACAAATGAGTGTAATATGTAGAGTGGAGGGGGTGGTCATGCTCTGACGGCCTCCGAGCTCTTACATTGGGAGAGAGAGATGACACAGTGTGATCAAGGACATGAATTGCTCATTGATTTTTAGCGCCAGCTTAACTATCCATTCCAATTGATTTTAGCCTGGCTGGGTGTGCGAGTTATGGCACTTTTAATGCATCTTCTGTATGACTGCTCATCATGGACACAGAGAGGATTTAGAGACATGCAGGGGAAACATTACATGAAGTAAAGAAGAGAAAAAAATTAACCCACGTTGACAAAACAAGCAGGGAGGGTTTATTCTCTTTCTCTATCTCTCTTTCGCTCTTGCTCTCTCTCCCACTCTCTGAAATATGCACATCATAAAACTTGTATGTGTACTTTAGTCTCTAATTACTAGAATGCGTCAGTATTTTCACCTCAGAAAACCTTCTGCTGATTACAAAATAGAGCAAAAGTGATAAAAATCTTGCTGAATCCATAATTACAGTACATAAATGCCTGCAGCAGGCTGCCAAAGGGTGCAGGACTCTCTGGAAAAAAAAAAAAAAAAAAAAAAAACCTTCCCTGTCCCGCGGCAGAACATTCCGGTGGCACGGGAGAAACGGACAAACCGAAATCAAACCTTTAGAGGCTCTACATGTGTGGCAGATACAGTATACATTTCAGTCTGAGAATATACACAGGCCCGCTTACCAGAGGTGCATCAAATTTCCACTACAAGCCCATGCATGCACGCACACACGCACGCACGCGGTTTCATGCTCACACTGCATGTGCCACAATATTGCACATCCTTCAGATAAAGCCCACTCGAATGTGCCCATCCAGACAGACACGAGTGGCCACTTCTGTCCACACAAACGTCGTTCGGCCAAAATATAGTAAGGAGGACCTAAACTCGGAGCAAATACAGCAGTGAGGTGTGAATAATTGGGGGGGGATAATAATTCCTTTTAATGTAGCTTTCCCCCTATCAGCATCACAGCATCGGCATGAATTATTAATAAACGCTGGCTTTGGTGAAATAAGAGATAATGTCAGAAATGTGATCCAATACACAGCCTAAATGTCATCTGTCACGGAGAAACGCGTTAAAACACAGAGCTGCTGAGGCTGGGCTCCGCGAGGGGAGATTTCTTTACCTCTCTTTCAAATATCATGCACTCTACTGCGGCACTCGCTCTGAAAGCCTCTTTTCATCCTCGCTGCCGTGGGTTCAAATGGCCATTTAGCATGAGCTAGATTTCTTTCTGTCTTCAAGGAGCACCAAATAAAGAACACTTTACTGAGTTCCTTAAAAAAAAAAAATCACCACGTAATTAATGTTTTACAAGTGCTGCTGTATTCTTATTCAGAAAATGGCTCGATCAAAGCGGGCAGGTTCCGATTACGCACCTAATTGAAATCCTACATTTCAGAGCCAACATCTCTTTTCTCTCTCTCTCTCTCCCTCTCTCTCTTTCTCTCTCTCTCTACCCCTCTCCCTTACCGCACACAATGAAGCCGGTATTTGTGTAGCCCGCAAATGACATCAGATCATCAAAGTAATATGTGCCTTTTCTTTTTCACTGTATTTCCCTACTAAGCCTTCATGAGACAGCTTAATAAAGCTGTAAATGAGAGGGTGGTGGTGACTGGGGAGAGGAAGGGAGGGGGGGATTGGGGGTAAGGAGAGAATGGCTTCAGTGAGCTAGCAGGAGAACAGCTAAGAGGGAACACTCCACAAGCGTCAGAGCGAGGGGTCAGAGAGTGGCTGCTGAAAGCTGAGGGGAATCCACATGTGCTTATTTCTACTGCTGGTCAATCAGCTACATACGTTTCATTCACTGCAGGAGAAGCTGTGGGCTGAAAACATGTGGGAAAACCATTCGGAATAACACTAACAAACCTGTGGGGTTAATCAGGTCCAATCCAATTCCTACTGGTGAAGTTTTAGTGAAGTTTGATGCCCTTCAAAAATGACCTGTTTTAAATGGAAACCACCTCATTTACATATATCCCCTATTCAGCTTATAGCAGGCTAGCCCCGCCCAATCATGCCGAAGTTATAAGGAGTGTTTCAGGTAGGATGAAACGGAACAGAGGTCATTTACATATCGTCGCTGTCCAAAGAAAAACAAGTAACTCCAACATGGCATCTTCACAGTAGAGGCCAAAACCCTCATGGAAGTCAATGGAACCAGACCTTTGGGCCAGTTTTGGGCCATTTCTATTGGTCCACTCATCCTGAAATCTTCCCACAATGTAAACAGCAGCCGCTGTGTTCAAATCAACAAAAATGGAGATAGATGTTTTTCATTGGACAGTGAATATATTCTGGTGTTAAATGGCAGGCTAGCATAAACAGCCTTTTGGAACAAAGTCATGAAGTCAGACTGTAAATCCACACAAACCTCGTAAAAAAGACGTCAGGGGAAAGAGTGAAAGTCAAGAAAAGTACAGGCTACGAACCTGTTAACAGATTTCTTTAAGCACAATTTGCCACACAACACAACACCTCTTTCTCCCCAGTCTGAGGGAACCTTTGTATCAACTCACTGTAGAACAAACACTAATGACATGCAACGGCAAAAGCAACACGTCATGGAAAAGTTTATGATTGCCTCTGCTAATCAAGGTAAAAAAAAAAAACAGAACAGTGCTTCTCTCATATTTACCTAAACCAGCTCACTTTCCCAACTATTGTTTTATGGGTTTGTTGTTCTAGCGTGAGGCATTATAACTTAGCATTCTTTCCCAAGGTCAGTTGCTTGCGTGACACACACATTATTTGCTTATGGGGCTTTTCAGGTCAGTTCTATTATATTTACATCAAATAATTTTTGATAAGGGATGTAAAAGGCCTATAAAACTCTATCATAAATGGGAGAGGTGTAGCTGAGGGAAGAAAAAAAAAAAAAAAGGACAAAAGATCAACTGGCTTTTTTATCTGTGACACGTTGATATTTTTCCATCACTGAGCTCCGAGCCGGACGGTGCCAGGGTGCCCTGGGCCGCTGGGCCTTCTGCTGACCAGGCCGCCGCCAGCTCCTGTTTCTGAACCCAAAGTGCCTGCCTCCTATCTCTACTGCGCTTATAATCACTTAACAAAGACTCGGGCATTTGCACAAATTAAAACATCAATAATGCACAAGTGCCTTTCAGTTCGTGCCATAGACACCCCCAGCAGTGGGGCAACAGTGCTCACTCTCAAAATGTGCACAGGACACTCTTTCATTGGAGCGAGGGACAAAATTGAGAAGGCTGGGGGGGGGGGTGGAGTGGGGGGCTTGGTTTTTTTTTTTCCCTTTTCTTTTTTGTTATAAGAATGACAGAAAGTGGTGCTTCAGAGTAAACAGCCAACACCCTTGAGTGGCGCACTTCCATAAACAACATCCCCACGGCATGGCCGCCATTGGTGATTAGTGGTCTCTGTGCACACACAGACATGGGTTTAATTCTGCGTCTTCGCCCCATGCCTAAATCGGCACAGCCAAGCCTCTTATTTACAAGGATGAGAGCAACCAAACAATCTAGCTGGGCCAAAGCAGAGTATGTTAAATATGCACAAAAGGGGTCAAACGCAGCCCGGGCTGGGAACGAGGGAGGAGGTGAAGGAAAACGTGCTGAACTTCCCCAGAGAAGATCGCACTTGGAGACACAGGAGTGACGGCGTTGCACTTCGCAGTAACAGCACATTAATCCTATATGGCCTTTCACTGACCACTAACCACATTTTGCCCCCTTCCTATGTATAGTCTATGACTCTAATATGAGCCATACGTTCAAATAGGAAAGGATTTGTAACGTGTGTGCTTGAGCCCTAATGTACATATTTACAGGCATTAAACACATAACCGGAATTCCTTCCGCGGGCACCGAGATAATGCAGAAAAGGAGGGTTCAGAGAAAGAGGAGAAACAGCATTCCCTGCGCAGGGAACTTTCAATTCAGCAGAAAACGATATTAATAGCTACTAAACAGAAATGGGAGGGCAGGCAGGATTTATATGTCGTGCAACATGCTTAAAGATTTGCATCTATTTTCCCTTAACAGAACGACGTGCTCAGTGTTGGCTTTATCCCTCTCCTTTGCTTTCTCCCTTTCCGTTAACCTCACAAACAATCCGCTTGTTAGTGAAGCGCCGAGACAGGCGCACGGCACACAAATTGCGCTCGGCCAAGCGAATTTGTTTTGCAAGGGTGACCTGTTTAATCATCTCATTTTCTTTTTGCGGACGTTTATTCATCCGGTTTCCACGGTTACGGAGAACATTAAGGGGCTACAGTAATAAGGCCAGAGAGTCAAACAGGTAATAAAAAAATTAACGCCGTTTTCCAGCAGCCGAGGAGGAGCGCGGCTGAAATGAAGCCGGGGAGAGGGGAGCGCACGGCCGGGGCGAAGAGGGGCTTCCGATACTTCCCAAACAATTAAAACCTGGCCTGCTTATATCCCTCCGTAGAGCAGCTGAGGTAGGGCTTCCTATGGACATGACACTTTCTGAACAATCTCCACTCAGCAGGGAGGGGAATTGTTTTAAAGTCATTCTGTTCCTTTATTTATCGCCATGCCCAGATTACTTATCAGGACCATCAAAACTGCCTGAATTATGATTATTAAACATTTCTTCCCTCCTCCTCCCTCTCCTCCTCCTCCTTCTCTCAGATAAGATTACTGTTGCTTGCAGAAATACGTGGTTACAGAGACATGTTGTGTAATTACAGATAATATATAATGTCAGTTTTACCGGCTTGATCTGGATTTCTGTTTCAGATCTTGTGCAGAGTGTTTCACCACAAAGACTCTATTCAGTTGGGAAATGGAAATGAGGTTTATCGAAAATTTTCCGGATTAAAAATAAATAAATAAATAAATATCCTCCTACATGTGGCACATGTCTCTTTCCCTCTCCCTCCCTCTCTCTCTCTCTCTCTCTCTTTCTCTCTCTCTCTCTTATCTTTCTCTCTGTTTTTCTATCTCTCCGTGCCTCCAATGAGAAACACTGCCCTTTCGCAGCAAATGATGAACCCAACTTACAGCCAAATATAGAAAATCCCAGCACAAGAGGCAGGACAGGTGTTGAGAGCCCCACAGAAAGTGACTGGCCGACACACGCCAAACATGGTCGTGGAGCAATGGAGGCAAAATAAACAAGCCATTAGCATTTTATGTCTTTCTTCTTACTGTTTTCGGCGATCCATACATATCAGAGTGAGCGCTGCGGCCTTTTGTAATGAAGTTGTTTAACATGGGCTGGAAATTAAACAGCAATTCTTATTCCGCTTGTATGGTCTGCAAGCCATAACATGGCATTTGTCGTGTTCTGAGCAGTTGTGGAAAATATCTAAATCATGTCGGGACACAAGGCTGGCTTCGGCGGCCCCTGTATGCCCTTTAATTCATTACTCACTGCATATGAATAGATGGACATAAAATTGCACAAATAATAGCACCCGGGCCTGGTGTCAGGTTGCTTGTTTGCCAGAGAGTTGACATTGGGTTTGACTCATTTCGCAAGAAGCCCCCCCAGCTGCCCGCCTGAGAATGGAAAAACCTGTGAGAGCCCCAAAAGTTTTTTTTTCTCTGCCTGAGTGTCAAAGCTCTTCTTTTTATAGATTTCAAGTAACAGCAATTTAAGGAGGCAACAGCCGCGTGTCATTCTCACAACAGCGAACGGGGCCTTTTTAATGACTGAGCTGTTTTTGGGGCCCTAATACACTGAAACGTGAGATAACGCAGGGAATGTAGTTTGGGGTCCTTAGAACCTATTCTTTCTTTCTTCAGTAGGTAGAATAAGTTTGGAAAGTCATATTGTTTAACTGCTGCAAATATAACTGTATAGGAAGTTGAACTGCCCAATTCTAAATACTACTGTAGAGCTCTATTGTCACTTCTGCATTAATTTATTAGAAAGATATACGGTCCAACTGTCTAGAGAGCCATATTATGAAGAAATATGGAATTTGGGTGTGTAAAGTCATATAGTCCAGTTATAGAATATAACTGTATGAAAGGCATACTGTCCATATTTGGCCATACTTTACCGTGGCAATTAATTTTAAGCAGAAATGTCTGCTACAAGGTAATAGATATATTTCCTACACGGTTTAAGCATCATGCAGCTAAGGTGTTGTGACTTGATCCAACAAAATGCAGAATAAAAAAAAACAGAGGTAAAAAAAAACCCTTTCCATCTATCTAATGTATACAGAGTGCCAAACCTATGGCCACTCACTCACACCAGGACGAGTTGACACCTTGCCCTGGCCAAGAGGATAGAGAAAAGCCCACAAAGCTCATGGGGAGAGAAATCCCCAAAAGAGGACAGAGTGAAAAAAAATAAGACAGCACTAAGCTCCAACCATGAGACTGCCAACTGTTCTGTTAACAGCCTCTTAACAGGTGTGGGCCCTAGAACCATGTAATCCTATCAAGTTACAGAGTTTAAAAAAATTCAGTCAAACAGCAAACTCCTGAGCGTCCCTGCTCTAACCACCACACCCCCACCATCCCACTCTGGCCCCCTCCAACTCCAATGCCCCTGCAACACACCCCCCAACACACACACACAAACACACTCAACCCGCGGCTCCGGCACTGTGTAGGCTGTGACAGAATTGAACAGCTGGGCTTCAGATTTATCATGTACAGACAGTAATTATTGCTGCCGCTGCCTGCTACTGACCCAAGTGAATAGAATGTCACAGGAAAAAACACACAGAGCGCGGAGACCCGCGGCAGGGGAGGGTTTCAGACGCAGGCGCCCCTGTTTGCAGTCAATTACCAGACAGGACGGGATATCGGCCTGGTGCCTCTCCAGAGCAAACACACTCTCCCAGGATGAAGGTGACAGGGAACACACAGCCATGTGCTTCGTTTTCTTATCAATGCAGGAAAAAAAGAGGCATTTGACGAGTGGGCAAAAAAAAAAAAAAAAAAAGATTGAGGTGGCATTTTCTGTCGGAGAGAACCAAAAGGGAACAGACTGTGAAGCATGTGTCCTTACATGATCTATTAGCACAAATTCAAGCTTGACAAATTTCGCACTGATAGACAGCACATCTGCACTGTGCTAGAGATACGGCGTGTGCTCCAGGACCACCCAAAGACATAGGCTTTCATACTGGCTCTCGGCCCTCTCAGCCTAACCCCCCCACCCCACTTCCAAGCGTTTGGTCAGAGATAAGGAGCTGAGGACTTCCGGCACACAGATAAACTATCAGTCTATCAATCACTGGCTTTAACAGCCAGCCACTAAGCAGTTAACCAGCACTGAAAGCCTTCTACATGGAGTAACAGGGCTAGCAGGATGTACTGTAGTACATCAGCGCTAAAGTGATTCAGCTGTCCCACAAGCCAGCAGCGTGCTGCCGCTGGTCTGCACTCAGAGCTGCTGAACATAACGATAGGAGAGTGAACACAGGTATAGTCTAAACATGTGGAACAGCTGTACAGTTCAGCTCTATATGACTGAAAATGAGATTCATCTGCTCTGGGTTGTATCTGAAAGAACACTACATGAAATTTCCCCCGGATGGCTCCCTGCACCCTTTCTCTTTTAATTTCCACGGTACGGAACTGAGAATATTCCCTTTAATTTGCTCAGAAAAGTAGCTTAAGTGACGTTTTCCAGGATAAATATCCTGAGTAAAAACTTCTCCCCTTTACGGGCCATTACTGCTCCTATAATCACTGTTCAAACTGGAAACGATTAGCTCCTCCCATTTTCAGCAAGGCCCACCCACAAACCGTGACAGAGGAAAAAAAGGTCAGAACGACAGAAGCACGCAGGGCGCTCTTCCAACGCAGTCTAAAGCCATGTGGCGGCGGCGGCGGCGGCAGCCCGACAAGCGGACGGGATCCGGAATGTCCCTCTTCTAACAGCCGTACTCATCCTGCCTGCAACCTGCCCGCAGGGTCGTTCCCACCTTAAAGACCCCTGCCACATTTAAAAGGATTAGACGCCACATTTTGTGCTGGCTTAATCTTCCTTTCAGACGGCCTAATAAGTGTGCGTCGATAAGCCAAGCATGCAAATTTCATTCTAGGCCAGCGGAGCTCATGCTTTCAGACAAATGGACTAAAGTATTTTACACTGTGCTAATTGCTTCTTCATATTCCTCTTTTCCCTCTTATATGCCATATCAGCGCCGGCAGATTATTCCTCTCTCCCACTTTGCATGAAATTAGAATTTCATGTGGAAGATCATAAACGTGCAACAGAGCCATTCTTTGAGCCCTCTGCAAAGAGGAACATCTTTCGGCAGAACTTTGTCACTTTTCCAACAGACCAGCTCCTTTTCCATGTTGCTCCATGGAATCACAGGACGGACAATAAGAGGAAGCGATTTATTCGCGTTCGGCTATAACTCTGAGAACAGGAGTTTATCAGTTTAACACCCTGGCACAGCAGCACCTTAAATTACTTTACTTCCTGGCATTTGCTCTTACAGAAAATGACATGAACTCAGGAACTCACCTGATCTGTAGGTGCACTGCTGCACTTCCCCACTACCGGGAAACCTACACCCACAAAATGGCAACTCATACATACAGAACCTTCTGCTTCTTTCAACATACAGTAACCGGCTCCTACTGCATACAACCAAATTATTATACTGAATATTAATAACAGCACTAATAATGAGAAGAAGGAGAAAGAGAAGGAGAAGAAGGAGAATTACAAATTGCTATTAAGAAAACCAACAACAACAACTGTATGTCTAGTAAACACTTGGAGGGCCTAAAGGTGCAACCTGTTTATTATTCGTGAGGACTTCCTCTCGCAGTATTAATTAGGCTATTACTGTGTATTGGTGACGGGAAAGGCTTTGAGCTTTTAATTAGGGTCGGGTGCCTGCATGAGTGCACAGGAGAGGAGTAGAGCAGAAGAGAAGAGAAGAGAAGAGACGAGAAGAGAAAAGAAGAGAAGAGAAGAGAAGAGAAGAGAAGAGAAGAGAAGAGAAGAGAAGAGAAGAGAAGAGAAGAGAAGAGAAGAGAAGAGAAGAGAAGAGGAGAAGTGAGGAGAACAGAACAGAAGAGGAAAAGAATAAGAAAAGAAGAATAAAGTAGAGAGAGCTTTTTTGTTGCTCCAAGTCAAGCTGCCTTCTGCACATCTCGTTTATTTCTATCATTTCCACGGCACACATCCTCTTATCTTCCCTCTTTTCTAGCTGCTAAAATTTGTTTATCTGGACTCGGCTGGTAAAGGGCCAGGGATAAGAGTTGGGGTATTAGAGGACTAAGTTAATTATGATGTTGGGTAGTCTGCGTCCTATCAGGAGGCACATGTACCGGCTCAGGCACGACTCAACCAGCCAACAATCCATCTCTCTCCTTCCCTGCTTTTCTTTCTCAGTCTTTTCCACTATATCTCAATGCTGAACCTTTAAAATAACACTAACCCATAAAATAAATCTACCAGTCATTTTAATATATAACAGCATTAAACACTGAATCTATTTAAATCGAGTAACTACCTGATGCTTCAGTAAATATTCTATACCCTGTAAATATACTATAAACTGCAGCATATTATTTGAATATTAGATATTATTAAACTCAATATAAGAGAACAGCAGTCCAGACCTGCTACAAAGTGCTTCTGTGAGATTTATCAAACTTCTCCTGAAAATCACTTTAAATAAACGAGTATTTCTGCTGTTGTTTCTGCACAGAGCATGATTATCCTCATAAACCAAACAACCTTCAGTCGCTCAGACCTGTTATTAATTATATATGAGAATTTAAATGACGCATGCTGACATGGAAGCCTCGGTCACCTCTCTGCTGAAACACGCTGTATCCTGACACGACGGTCGGAGCAGCGAGGGGTCCCTCAGGAGAATTTGGCATTAAAGGGGTTAAATACCGTGCCTTGCAACCCCCCGTTCCTTCTCTAGTGTCCTCCTGCTAAATTTATTTCAAAACTCTGTTAATCTGCAGTACACAACATTCCTATTAGCATAGCCCAGCCCCCTCATAAAAATTCCAGCTAGTTTAATTAAAAAATGTAAATTTACTGTCAGCCCAGGAGCCGGAGAATTAGGACAGCAACAGCCTTTTTATTGCTTAAGACATCAAATTGATTCGGTTGTTGCTAAATTGTGATAAAGGTTACGCAGGGCTGCAGACCTTGGCTTGTTTTTTCCTCCTCATTTCATCCTATTTTGCGGGCGAGCGGTAAAGGTGCTTAGGGTGGACCGAGATCTAAAAACTGTGCTCGCTGTGAAGAAGAAAAAGAAGAAGAAGAAGGAGAAGAAGAGGAAGAAGAATAAGGGAGAAAAAAAGCTATTGGTCTGAATAAGGAGTCATAAAAAAAACACTCCAGTCAGAGCAGAGTGCACAGAAGGTAGAAAGCCAAGGGTGTATCTGCACCTATTCATTTTTCAAACAGAGGAAAGAAAAGAAAAGAAAAGAAAAAAAAAAGGAGAGCAAAAACAAAAAACACAAATGCAGTAAAAGCAGGATATAGAGCTTTGAATATGAAGTGGAAATTATTCCTGGAATGCACAGCAATAGGCTCTCCTTAAATGACAGCTGTCATAAAGTTTCATTTTCTTCTTCGCTCACTTCTTTGTTTTTATGCTTTATCAAAAACAGCAATGGCTTCCAGAAAATACAAAGAAGGAAAATAAAAGCAGAAGATTCCACCTCAGCTGCTTTAGCTGCCTCGTACTCCGGCACAACTTCAGTCAGTTATTAGCATATTTCTGGATTTTATATTAATTAATAAGTGCACAAAACCGACTTCTCTACGCTGAAAAAGAGCCGTAATTAATAACTTTTCTTATTTTAAAACTTTTAGTAAATGTTAAAATCCTCTAGCCATGAAAACAAGCCAAAACCCCACCGATCTCTACATCAATACCTACAAAAACAAGCACGTATGGCAATTCATCACGCACGCCAGCACTCTGTGTATGACACACACACAGAGAAACGTAATGACTCTTTGAACACAGCCTGAGATTAGACTAATAAGACAAATATGTATTCATGTGTGGTTGCGCAACTTTAATATAAAGGTGTGTATGAGAGTAAATGCCGAAGGGGCAGCTCTGAAAAAGTTCAATGCGAATTACAGAGGCTCTGGCGTGTCCCAAAACATGATGGAAAGAGGACGGAAAATAGAGAGGCTATAGCGAGCGGCTGGGATCGATTTCATGTGCTCTGAAATATCCCCAAACAGGGGGGGACGAGGGATAAAGGGAAGAGGGAGATCACTTGTTGTATGTGTGCGTGTCCTTAGATGTGTCAAAACAAAGGTCCCACAACAGTTTGTTTGCTCAGTCCCCTTGGCAACAAACCCTTAGGCCACGCTAAGCACTCCGCTGCTAAATACCTGCGTGTTATCTCTATCCACGGCCCTTTAGAAAGATGTCTCAGAATCCATGTAAAGGAGGGGAAATAAAAGGACATGGAGTTGAATGAGAGAGAAGGGAAAAAAAAAAAAAAAACAAGTGAAGGAGGCAGTGAGGTGCCAGGGGTTATGAGTGACGTACAGCAGCTCACAAACACACAAATAAAAAAATATAGGTACTTCCAGGTTTAAACTGAAAGTACTTTTGCTTGAGTTGCTCCTGCTTTAGGACGCACTGTCGAAGGCTTACAAGTAGTAGAGTTAAACTGAGGTAATTGACCGCTCGCATGTAATGCTCTAATCAGCCCCGGGCTCTGTGGGTTATAAATAAAGCCGCGGCTCATCTACAGCCCACGGCGCACGGCAGAGTAGTTAAAACATGACTAACTTCCCCATTCGCGCCACAGTGATAAAAGACACACCTTTCCACATTAAAACACAGACATGCACTGTGACAGAAGCTCCGAAACAGACACTTAGGAGAAAAAGGCCACTTACCATATTCAGGATAGTCGAAGTTAAATCCTCTCAAGCATGTAACTTTCATAATATTACGTAACTCTGTCTGAAAACCATCAGAAGTAAGCTGGCCTGTGGGAAGTAAGCACTGAAATAAGTGGGCTCATACAAAAACCAGCCTTTTTTCTTTCAATCATGGGCTAAACTCCTTGACATGTAATCTGTCAATAGTTTTCGCAGCCGAGATAATGCCGGCTGCCACGAGTGAAGTTGATTGGCAGCTCGGCCCGGGCCCCTCCTCCTCGTGGTTTGACGGGGGGTAGGTGAAAGAATACAGAGGCGGCCCCTTTGCTTGCTCGCTCGCTCGCACACTCCTGCTCTCTCTCTTTGGTTTTCTCTCATGCACATACACACACCACACAGACACACCAAGCAGTTGGCGATAGGAAATTACGGAAGAGCAGGAACTGGAGCAGACTTTTTTTTTTCCCCTCCCCTCAGTGGGCTGGCCTTTCCATCTGTGCGCCTCTCAACTGGCCCTGGGGGCGGGGCCTGGACCTTCTCCATGCAAATGAGAAGGGAGGGAGGGAGGGAGCGAGGGAGGGAGGGAGCCACGGGTCCGCTTCTGAAACGTATCTACATGCCTCATTACATATTTTATATTCTAGAATTTCTGCCGAGCAAATAGAACTCATTTTGTTTTTCATTTAAGCAAGCCGATGGCTCGTGGCAGACGCTCGCCGGTGAGGCAATTTGGGCAGAGTTATATCCAAGGGAAGAGCAAGCTGGTACAATCCACTGTGACGTTTAATAACTCGCCATAAACTTCAGACGTAAACAAAAAGGCGCTTATGGAAATCCAAGGTAAAATTAAAAAAGTGAGGGAGCCGTGAAAAAGTTGGAAAAAACGAGTAATATAATATATAAAAATGGAAATATTAATAGAATTATTATTATTATTATTATTAATAATAATAATAATCATCATTTTTAATAAACACTGAAAACATGGATATTCACCGCCATAAAACGGCAAAGTTCCAGTGCATTCAAACTGCTTAGAAGTGAGACTAAAATATCAGGCCGAGAGGCATCAATATTGAAGAGGACTCACATGGACTAGTAACCTTATCCAGGAACAGTTGGTTGTAAATTATGAGGAGGGGAAGAGAAAAAAAAAACACCACCCCAACCATCCCCCGAACACTTCTCTCCCTCCCTTGCTCACTCCCTCTCTCTTTTAGTGCTCTTCCCCTCCTCTCGCTCTTTCTCTCTCTCTCTCTCTCTCTCTCTCTCTGTCCCTGTCCCTCTGATAAGGTATCAGTTTTCATTGTAATTTCAGGTGAAATGATAAACGGCAGCCGTTACCAGGTGGCAATGAATACTTTATAAGACAAAGCCCTTATTTGCCTGGCAGTTTCTTCCGTCGTGGCATGCAAAGTGCTCGCAGACATTTTCAACATATTTCCAATATTAGCATAATTCCGCACAGCTAAATACACTCATTTTCTGTCCCAATTTTTATACCGACTTTGTTGCACAAAGCAAATGAGACACGCTCTGCAGGAAGTGTGCGGAGAGTTCTGCTGTTGACCAAAACACAACTAAAAAAAATTAGCCATAAAAAAACAAAAAAAAAACAGCAGCTTTCGAAAAGGGGAAATGCACATTTTAGGTAATGCTTCATAATTCTGTGAAATGAGTCAATCCTTAGTTCCTGTTTGCTAACTGCTGGCTGACAGTACAGTATGCGCAGAACAGGTTTTGGTTGATTCAGTAATTAGGACTCTGAGTCATAATCAAACAATGGCAACGCGTTCCCACCTTAAACCAGCGCCTCCGAGGGGCGAGCCCGTGTCAGTCATATGGCACCTCTCATATTCAGGACGAAAACTCATCATAGAGGCCATCCTTTCGCAGTCACAGCTTTCAGACCAAACGTCATAAAGCTGCTCGCAAAGAACGGCAGTCATCATTAAACTGTGCCAATTTTTTTTTGGTTTGTTTTGACGTCAACTTCCGCCAGATGGAAAGAAACGTGTGTTCCTCCTTAAAGTGGAAAATTACACACTTAAACATAAAGAGGTCTCGGGTTGGACGTACTGCTTTAGGAAAAACCGAAGGGCAATAAGACCTTTAGATCAGGTGGAGAGTCCGTACACTTTAAACAGGAATCTTCACGCGCAGACGCCTCGTTTAGCAGGGAGCGCTTTAAAAAGCCCTCCTTCGAGGAAAACGCTCCAAAACCTTCTTCTGAGAGGGAAATTCCACCTGTTTTCAAAAGTACGGCATAATTAAGTGACTACGATGTAAACAAAGTGGTCTGAGATGAAGTGGCGTTTTGAGTCAGAACTCTTCACAGTGGAGGTGATAGGAACCCAACGTCCTACGTGTTTAATGCATCCCTCATAGAAACGTACTACTACTGCTCACAGCTCCTGATGCCTGACTGTCATTCTTACATCACAACAAGAAGTCCTGAAACCCCGGACAAATTCCCCTTTAAGTCAGTACCACACTAAAAGACCCGGCCCCCCTCACAAACGGCAATCTATAAACTAGAGCTCAAACCCATCCATGCCAAGGTGATCTGCTGGAACACTATAACCATACCGATCATAATGTGATGTTTACTTAAATTCCTCAGCAAGCAGATCGGGCTGAACAGGTTGAGCTAAGCGCTTGCTGCGGCGAGCAGCGGTGGGCGATCTTCATTTCATCATCATTTTTTCTTCTGCTGGCATCTCTGTGTTTTTTCGGAGAGGAGCTGAAAGGCGTTTGATGTGGTCTATTATGATGGTGCGCTCCTCGGGGCCTTTTGGGGTGGGGTGGGGGGGGCCATGACATGGCAGGGCCGCATCAGTCAAAGGGCCGCAGAGGCCAGACGTTTAGCCGCCCCTGACCGCGCACTCCAGGAGGGGCTGGTCTGATGGCCGCCCGCTCCTAGAGCCTCGCTCGGCCGGGACAAAAGCCAGAGCCCAGTTGAAAGATGTGAATCGAGGAGGCTTTTGTGGCCGAGGCCCGGGGCCATGCGGAGTGAGAAATCTGACCTTTGCTGCGAGTTACATAGTGTTTGAACCCTCTCCGCTGTCTCAGCCAGTGGGGCAGCGCAGACCGAGCGGGCGACTAACTGTGAGGTGGAGTCAAAAAAGAAGAACAGGAGGGGAGAAAAAAAAAGAGAGACAGGGAAGAGTATCATCATCTTTCTTTGGTCGCCCGTCGAGATTTTCTTTCTTTTTTTTTTTTCACCATTAAAAATAAAGCCGGGCCTTTTTATCCCCCCTTCAGCCACTTTTTCTTTTTTCCCTTCCTCAAGTCTCGATCATAAAACTGACAGGAAATTGAATGTGACAAAGCTGGGAGTGTGGCACACGGCTTTGAAAAGAAGGCCAAAGAAAGTGTTTGCCCTTGTATTGTTCTAGCGAGCCTGTGATGCTGGATATTATTCCCCCTCACGTCTGCTTAGATACCATTATATATTTATTTTCTTTCCGCGGGGCGAGCGCGTTGCATACTAAACTTAAGTATACATCCAACAGTGGCAGCTGGAACTTATCGCAGACTAATTGGCTATTGTTCTGATTACTGCTGGTAGCGGCCATAAAAACAGAAACATCCTGATCAAATTACTTTATCGGGTTTTAGATGCGGTGCGCCTGCGAACCTACATGTACATATACACGCTCACGCAACACAGACACGCAAACGTCATTCCGGCGGTGGGGCTGAAACTTCAGCTTCACCTCCAATAAAAAACAAATAAAAAAAACCAAAACAACAACATGACTTTATTGCCCAAACCTTTTTTCCCTGACGCTGCTTTCATCCCCTGCCTCTAATCATTACGTTTCAGTATCTCTCCACCGGATGCAGACGGTCCTAATGCAATCTTCCTAATTTCGGTCCCACGCAATCTGGTTTTAAAACAAAGAGAGAAAGGGGGCACATTTCTGAAGGCCCTGACCATAATCGCTTTAGACAGATAGCTTCTCCCATCGTAGATGAGCAAATATTTGTAAACCAGCTATCTAATGGAAAATTAGAGTGAAATTAGAGCGAAATTCATGACGGAGAAATCTGATTAGCTGTAATTTTATTATGCCATCTTAGCCCACACAGCATATTTTTGTACAGTTTTTTCTCCATAAATACCTATGCCAGGGGTCCCGGTAATCAAATAAAATTGAAATTCATCTCCCCATTAAATTCAATTAGATGCAATTTCTAGAGCCTATCAAAGATTTTAATTACTAAATTATAAAATTCTCTGAAGCCAAATTGAGGAGGAAAAAATGGCATCCTTGCATCTGGGGGGGTGGAGGGTGGGGGTAAGGGTTAGAACATAAAAACATAAACCACGAAAGGAAATTGTTGATCCAAAAAGATATCCAGTGCTAAATGGAATTAGCCAGGCAGAGGCTTATTCAGCGGCTCTGGGCGGGGAGTGACGTGTGCCAAATGCGGGCTCCTGGACCGGAGGAAATGAACTTAGCTGAGGTGCGCTCGGCCTCTAAACGTCTGCCCTCCGAGTTATTACGCCGTAATTGACTAATTGACACCTTAATTTCATTTATGGGCTCCTGTGTTGAAGGAAGGCAACCTCTGGGTACCGAGGAGGTCCTGAAAGAGAACATCCAGCCGGCCTGCATCTTGTGTGCAGGTGCATAGGAGGCCCAGCCTGGTCCCTCCACACCGTCATTATGACCATGTTAATTAAATGGGCATGGGGAACATAGCGATTTAGCATAAGCCTAAGCAATACTGTCCTCCTGCACCGTAATCTCCTGTACCTGCTAATGTGGACAGCTGTGCAGGTTTAGTCATGCAGGTGTTAACAGCACCACTAAGCAAGTTGCTTCATTGGCCATCAAATTATTCTTCTTATGACGGATTCAGTGATGTGTCTGTGTTTAAAGTAATAAGAAGTACCAGCTTGGAGTGTAATGGCAGAGTCACGCTGTCTTCTGGAGCTAAAATACAAGCCAGGACCAGACTTAAAGTAACACTCTGTCATTTTGAACCCAATCTCCATCTGTTGCGTCTCTATCGCACACCTTATTTCCACACAACAATAATTTAGACATGTTTGCTTGGACTAACGTTTGCTTGAATCAATAGATGTTCTGTTTTTGTTCTCTTCTTTAATTGCCCATGGTAATCGAGCTGATGAAAACACTGGGAAATTACTTTACATATGGAATATTTATAATATGAGCTAATAAACAAAGGCTTCACAACAAACCTGCCGATTTCTTTATTTCTTGTTCCACAACACGAAAAGGCCTACGCCTTTCAAACTGCAGCTGAGATGAAACGCTGCCGCTACCTTTGCACAAAAGTCCTTACAAAGGGACAGTAGTGGGGTCCCGGGTCACCCACGATGCCTGTTTCCCAGCCACCCCCTGCTTTAGACCAATGGAGGCCTAAAACAACAGCCCAGCAGCAGCCTGAGAAGACTACAAAGCTGTGACTGAAAGGACACCTGCTGCCATTATTCACTTAACGCTCTTTAACTACTCCCTGTGTTTGTTTAAAAGCCATATAGTTAAAAAGACAACCTTCAGACACCGGATTGGACAGTGATGAATAAGATAAATATTGCCGTTAATTGTTCCTAGACACACATCTCCGTTTCTGCTAAAGGGAGGAGAAAAAAAACTCTGTTCTGGAAGGTTCCTGTGTGAAGCTGGGCAGGAGCTCTAATAGAAGTGGCTCGGTAAATATTACTAAACTGAAACTTTAATCTGCTTTTTCCATACTCAAGCTGGCTGGGTATTAAAGATAATCTTTTCTGTGTGTCATATGGCAGGAGATATGCATGGAGCTAATTTTTAGAGACAAATCTGATATTTGTCAACTGCTCGAAAAAACCTGGGGATTTTCCCACTAATCCTCGCCCGGATGTGAAGGCGCGTTAACAGCTAAATGCAGATGGTGCAGCACGCTCAGAGAGAGCCCAGCCCGTGGCACGGTGCGGCCGCCAAGGCCTAGTCTAGCCCCAGCACAGCTCAGCGCAACCTGCATGAGTCTAATACCTCACACATACTCTATATCCCAGTCAGCACATGGCCGTCCTGCTTTCCTCAAGTTGCTCTGCTTTTATTCCATATGTTCCTTAAGCTTGATCTTCCTTTATCTGCTTACATCATCAGCAACGACTGACATCGCTCAGCTAACCTCAGCTAAATTGTAGCCTTCTTAGACAACGCATGGAACAGGTACAACTAATCATGTGACCTGTTCAACTTATTCAGTTATGGAAATAAATAATCTAAATAATCACAGGAAAACTAATACAGCCAAAAGTCTAAACTAACATTATTAACAGAGAGGAAAAAATAAGAGTTTTGAAGGCATCACTGTATAGTTTTGTCAGTGGTGTACAGTAACTCAGTAAGTGTAGTGTGTTAGTGTGCTGTAAGTAGTGTGTTGGTGTACAGTAACTCAGTAAGTGTAGTGTGTTAGTGTGCTGTAAGTAGTGTGTTGGTGTACAGTAACTCAGTAAGTGTAGTGTGTTAGTGTGCTGTAAGTAGTGTGTTGGTGTACAGTAACTCAGTAAGTGTAGTGTGTTAGTGTGCTGTAAGTAGTGTGTTGGTGTACAGTAGCTCAGTAAGTGTAATGTGTTAGTGTGCTGTAAGTAGCGTGTTGGTGTACAGTAACTCAGTAAGTGTAATGCGTTAGTGTGCTGTAAGTAGCGTGTTGGTGTACAGTATCTCAGTAAGTGTAATGCGTTAGTGTGCTGTAAGTAGCGTGTTGGTGTACAGTAACTCAGTAAGTGTAATGCGTTAGTGTACTGTGAGTAGTGTGTTGGTGTACAGTAACTCAGTAAGTGTAGTGCGTTAGTGTGCTGTGAGTAGTGTGTTGGTGTACAGTAGCTCAGTAAGTGTAATGCGTTAGTGTGCTGTAAGCAGTGTGTTGGTGTACAGTAACTCAGTAAGTGTAATGCGTTAGTGTGCTGTGAGTAGTGTGTTGGTGTACAGTAACTCAGTAAGTGTAATGCGTTAGTGTGCTGTAAGTAGTGTGTTGGTGTACAGTAACTCAGTAAGTGTAATGTGTTAGTGTGCTGTAAGTAGTGTGTTGGTGTACAGTAACTCAGTAAGTGTAATGTGTTAGTGTGCTGTAAGCAGTGTGTTGGTGTACAGTAACTCAGTAAGTGTAATGTGTTAGTGTACTGTAAGTAGCGTGTTGGTGTACAGTAACTCAGTAAGTGTAGTGTGTTAGTGTACTGTAAGTAGCGTGATGGTGTACAGTAACTCAGTAAGTGTAGTGTGTTAGTGTACTGTAAGTAGTGTGTTGGTGTACAGTAACTCAGTAAGTGTAGTGTGTTAGTGTGCTGTAAGAAGTGTGTTGGTGTACAGTAGCTCAGTAAGTGTAATGCGTTAGTGTACTGTAAGTAGTGTGTTGGTGTACAGTAACTCAGTAAGTGTAATGCGTTAGTGTACTGTAAGTAGTGTGTCGGTGTACAGTAACTCAGTAAGTGTAGTGCGTTAGTGTACTGTAAGTAGTGTGTCGGTGTACAGTAACTCAGTAAGTGTAATGTGTTAGTGTACTGTAAGTAGTGTGATGGTGTACAGTAACTCAGTAAGTGTAATGCCTTAGTGTGCTGTAAGTAGTGTGTTGGTGTACAGTAACTCAGTAAGTGTAATGTGTTAGTGTACTGTAAGTAGCGTGTCGGTGTACAGTAACTCAGTAAGTGTAGTGTGTTAGTGTACTGTAAGTAGTGTGTTGGTGTACAGTAACTCAGTAAGTGTAATGCGTTAGTGTGCTGTAAGTAGTGTGTTGGTGTACAGTAACTCAGTAAGTGTAATGTGTTAGTGTGCTGTAAGTAGTGTGTTGGTGTACAGTGACTCAGTAAGTGTAATGTGTTAGTGTATTGTAAGTAGTGTGTTGGTGTACAGTTACTCAGTAAGTGTAATGTGTTAGTGTACTGTAAGTAGTGTGTTGGTGTACAGTAACTCAGTAAGTGTAATGTGTTAGTGTGCTGTAAGTAGTGTGTTGGTGTAGAGTAACTCAGTAAGTGTAATGTGTTAGTGTACTGTAAGTAGTGTGTTGGTGTAGAGTAACTCAGTAAGTGTAATGTGTTAGTGTACTGTAAGTAGTGTGTTGGTGTACAGTAACTCAGTAAGTGTAATGTGTTAGTGTGCTGTAAGTAGTGTGTTGGTGTACAGTAACTCAGTAAGTGTAGTGTGTTAGTGTACTGTAAGTAGTGTGTTGGTGTACAGTAACTCAGTAAGTGTAATGTGTTAGTGTGCTGTAAGTAGTGTGTTGGTGTAGAGTAACTCAGTAAGTGTAATGTGTTAGTGTACTGTAAGTAGTGTGTTGGTGTAGAGTAACTCAGTAAGTGTAGTGTGTTAGTGTGCTGTAAGTAGTGTGTTGGTGTAGAGTAACTCAGTAAGTGTAATGTGTTAGTGTACTGTACTTTAACTCAACTACATGGTACTTTGTCCACCTATGTGTGCTGCAGAGATGATGCAGTGGTTTGAGACAGGTGCAGAAGTAGGTAACACTGCACTGTTTATTCTTAGACTTAGCTTGACTGTGATTGGACCACTGCAAAAAAATAAAACTAAAAATGTTTTGGCCGGTAATTTGGTTTCATTTAGCTCCTTGTTTGAAGTTGCTGCTGGCTCTAGTTGTTAAAGTTGTGACTTTTTCATGACCTCCATATCCAACATCTTTCTAGTATCTTGTGCTTTCCCCTGAAGTTCACTTACAATATTTGAGTGGTTTAAAGGTGCAATGAGTTTTTGATGTTTAAAACATTTAACATTAACTAAAATTATCAACAGAATGTGAAAAAATAATTTTTGACGGTATGTCAAAGTCATCTGTGTATCGGGCTGCAGATATCTACTGAAGTTAGCATGCTAACCAGCTAGCCCCAGCCTGTCCTGTAATACCGTTTTGCACCTAAAGAGGTGATAGTGGGTTACTTTAACATTGTACTCCATCAGTCCAACATAAGAAGAAGAAACAGTAGCAGTTCTCTGATGGCATATTACCAGTCATGTTGGTCTTCCTCCCTGTTAGATTGTTTAGGGACAGATAGCAAATAAACGGAACAGTAAATGCAACAATGACTGAAACTCGAGGCAAGTGACCATGTTTACCAATACTGGTTGCTTTTGGCAAGAATCCACTTCAGCCAGCACACAAAAGAAGTGATATAAATATAATTGGAAGAAGTTAAGATTGGAGTTGTTTTCCACTGCTGGAGACGCTCTTGGTGGGTAAAGAGAAGAGAAGTCTAATGCTGTTAGGAGAAGGGACCGTGAACACCAGATTTCTGGTGTTATGTTGCCTCTTATTGTTTGGCGTATAATTTTGACAGGATGTATCATTCTACACAATGCTCCTTTAATGAACCAACAACATAAAGCTGTGCATACTGCCATCCTACTTATTCTATTATGGAATTGAACAAGCTGTTTTTGTTACTGTGCCTTTAATGACCTTAATTCTGATTGGCTGCCCTGTTGTGCTTTTTTCACATGGCAACCCAGCCTGAAACCCTCCTTATAACATCAGCGTGGACGGGTAGAGTCAAACAGTGAATACATGTCCGTACAGACGGAGGACAGAATGACACTTTATAAAGCTCTAACAATGTTTAAACTCCACACTGAACTGAAAAGAGATTTCTAGACCTCATATTAAATTCTCTAGTTTCCCCTCAAGTATTTGTGACCCAGAGCAATTTGTCCTTGCCCCGATTTGTAGGCCTGCTGCATTCAGTTTTCCTTGCTGTTGCTGCTTGTAATCTTTCATAATCACTGACAACAGCTTCATTTCTTCAGTCACCCGCCAATCAAAACAACGTTATCTCCTCTTCTATCTCCCCTGGGGGGTCCGAACACTCTCCGAGGCTCATGCTCGCCCACAGGCTCCATGAGGTTAAATCTAAACTTGCTAACGAGCGTCATTTCTGTCTCAAAGGCCCAGCGATCAAGAGAACAATGATGTGCCATATAATGTTTCAAAAACTGTACGTGACCCGGCTGCTTTAGCACTAGAATGCAAGGTGGCGGAGCACTACGAGCACATTCTTCAACTGCTTTGTAGCTCTCAACCACATTCGACATTCTATTGATAGCTCTTCAGAGGCTTCACAAACATCAGGTTATGTACTGTATGTGCTCGGGTATGTGGACTTCACTTAGAAAGGGAAGGGGGGAAAAAGCTAATGCGCTAAAAATGCAGCGCAGCATGGCCTGCAATGGAGGGACCGAAGAACCCGGGATCACAGTGTTGAAGGGAGAAAGGAGGCTCTGCATAAAGCTCCACATAAAGAGCCTTGTTAACATGGCAGGTCACAAAATAAAAAACAAGGCTTTTTAGGAGGTTGTATATTTTCCTCCTGTGGGCAAGAGACCTTTGTAGACTGACTGTGACACAAGTAGCTGGTTTGGACATATACAGTAAGTGTGGACAATATAAAACATAGCGATACATGAAAACACTTCGTGCAGTCGTGGCATGTGTACCATGATCTTTTCTGCAGATCAACTTTAAAAAAAAAAAAAACCCCGATAGTGGAGAAAGAACAGGATGAAAAATCACTGGTACGAATGCCAATCATTGGTAGACGATTGGGAACGCTAAATGGTATCACTCTACTGAAGGGCAGCGGTCATAATGAAGGACAACACCAAATGCCTACATTCACCTTTCATGACAGCTGATGTAATTTACCATGACAGTGATAACATATCACGTCCCGATCCAACCCACTGTATCAGAATCTGAGCCAATCCTGGCATATGTTAATGGGTCGGGTATGTGAACCCTGTGGTACGCCACTTTTGTAAAGGCACCACATATAGACATTATTGATAAACTGACGCAGTAAGACCCAATTTCCGAAGCTAACAGGATGCTCTGAATGTTCTATAGTGTGGAACCAACTTCAGGAAGAAACTGAAATTTAGTAATGTCTGCACTGCCAGTGTTTCTAACTACATGTAAGCCATCTGCCTTTTGTCAAAATATGGAGGCGTAAAACGTGAGCGCATGCCTTCTGAGCGTTTTATCCTGCTGCGAAAGATGTGCAAGATACACCCAAGCTTTAAAGTACTCTAGGCCTGTGCCTGGTGATGGATACCCGGATTACTGAAGTAACAAGCCCCCTAACTTTCAGTGTGCACATCTAAACCGCTGTAGGCTTATATAGGCGATTATACAGTATGTATACTGCGTTTGTGATATGAATTCAACACCTCAGCTTAAATGCCATTTAGATTGGGGAGTAAAAGGTCTTTTATGAAACTTTAACAATGTTTACACACTATGTTTAATTTTATATTAATGGACAGTGACAGTAAAAGTGTGTTTATAAGTTATTTAGTTTAGTCGTAAATATAAATTTATTGGTTTATTCCATGCAAACTATTGGAAGTTTAAACATGTCGGAGGATGCATTATTCTACGTTATTACCACATTTGTTAAAACTAACAGAGATGAGTTTGTTCTATAAATGCAAATGTTTAAACGGGAGTGAAGCAACCCTAGATAATATGGCCTCAGACAAAAGATATTGGCTAAACTGTAAGATTGCAGACACCGTGGCCTCAGGTGGTGTGGTTTGTGCAGCTATGACAATTCATTTTTACCAGATTAATTCCGATTGATTATAACGAATATGATAAAGATTATTTGGTTGAACTGCGCTACCAGTATGTGCATGGTTATTTTGCTCAAGGTTACCCAAATAACAGGATTCTGCTACCGGCTCAGGCCTAAAGTATTCGGATGAGACTGGGGCACAAAAACTGGGCATCCTATTATCCCTTTAGGAGAAGAGAGAGGTCCTGAGAGCTTCTAGCAGCCAGCTAGACAGAAAAATCCGCACTGAATGTAGACATACAGCAATGAGCCATACAATTCCATACTACAGCCATGCGTAGCCTTATTCTACACCTCTCACTCTCCTTACTGTCAATATGCTTTTTATAAACCAATTACAAGCACTCAAAGCTCTCCAGTCCTTGTGCTTGTAACTGGACTCCAACAAGAGGCCATTATGACAATCTCCACACATACAGTCATATACTAGAATAGCATGATTAGCATGACCATGAGTGAGATCGTATTGAGCAAAACAAAATGTTCCTGTTGGCTGTGTTCAGTGCTCTTGTCAGGGCTGATAGCTGATATTCTTCTGTATTCCACTGTCTGGCATCTGTTGCCTTGTAAGTTCATTACTTTTTTAACTATGCCTGTGAATCCAAATGACGTCGGGGATATGTCCAAATTTGAGGCATAAAACAGGAAACAGTTCTGGAGTCGATTTGTCTTGGCCGAGCATTGGCTTTACAAAGCAAGCAGAGCTGACATCTATTGATCAGTCTCTAGTGTAGCTAAGGAGAAGGGGGGAAAAAAAGTTTACGTTATGAGTGCTATGAAATTCAGCAATTTTTTTAACCTTCAGAGATGCTTTGCATTCGTCTGTGAAATAAATAAATAAAGGCAGGCTGGAGAGAGGGGGAAAAAAATCACTAAAGCTCTTTTGGTGTAATTGGCTGAATAGCAAGGGCAGCAGAAAATTTACAGGCAGACGCCAGTGTGAAGGGGACTGGGTCACAGCGCAGAAGCCAGCGCTCAGCATGGCCTCGTCTGCTCTACACTGCTGCCTCTGGCCTAACGCTGCCACACACACACACAATGCTGTCTGATCTATGACACAGGGTCCTACAGAACCAGTCGAGTCAGACCAGCACAGAACAGTAACACAAGACCCAAATTAGCCTAGAGTTGAGTCCACAGCTGTACAGATTGAAATGCCTGCCTGAATCTGACTATTCATGTTAAAGCTCGGTCGTGTTCGGAGGTCGTTTCTTATTTAGGCTCAGATTGGGTTTGAATTGCATGCACAGGTTTTAAAAGTCATGTCCCACCATTACGGGGTTTGTATTATAGAAGGCTTTTGGAGTAGTATGTAAACACTGGTAAGGTTCTGAAGCATACTGTTGTATCCCTGGTCCGTACAGTTCATTAGGGCCGGCTTCATGTCTGATGTCAATGTTCATATAGCAACCTTCAGCATCTGCTGACACCAATACCAGCTCGAAACTGTCTAAAAACCAAAACTAAGCTGCTAATAACACATTTGACTGGATGCACTTTTCTTAACCTATCCACCTAATTGGATTATTCTCAAACTGTGAAACAAATACTGCTAAAGAAAAGAAATACATAGCAGTAGCTTAGGCAATCCAACCCAGCTAGTTTGTTCAGTATGGAACCAGTACTGATACCGAGTACCGTATCGGTCCACCCCAACCGGTCATATATGAAATGAGCATTTACCTAACCCTTCCTATTAGACCTATAGCTCCTCAGTTCTGCCTGTTCATGCTCAGGTTAGGAGTGTTGTAGTCTAGGCAGCTTTTTGAATAAGCACAGTACAGGGCAGCCAGTCAGAACAGACAACAGTTTTGCCGCTTTCAGGTGCCGACGTTTCTACACTCTCCTCCTTCCACCAACCCACCACCAGTTTGGCCCCAGTCCTGTTGTCCAGGGAGTAGACCTAGCCCGTGCCGAGACCCAACAGGGCCTAGGCCAAAGACTCCTTAACTGTATGAATGGGTCATCCTTCAAATTGTACACCTTATAGAAGAATAAATATCGTTTTCCTCCTTTACATACAATAGTCTTAAAAATACACAAACTAAACAGCCTGTTCAATTGTGAGAAAAACATACAGGTGGAAAAATGGTAAAGTAAAATTAACGCTTTATAAATGAACCTCAGGGGAATAAAATTATATTTATATTATGATATGGGGATTTAGATTATAAGGATATGGGGATATGGGAGTTTAACCCAGTGTCAGTTAAGG